>KN731854.1:0-11683 GCA_000816745.1 Ancylostoma duodenale | reverse complement strand
CTCTCTCTCTCTCTCTCTGTCTTGCTTTGACGTATGCGTCACGAAGCTGGACGCTGCGTAACCAGGATGAGAACGCGGTCGCTGTCACTGAGCGCTCTATAAGGAGGATCAGGTCAGAGTTAGCCCACCCCCTGCAAGGTGATATCATCTGAATTCAGCTCTACATCAACAGTTTAAGATCAGAAACTGCGTCGCTCACGCAGGGCGTTAATAGGACATACACTGTGTTTCATAAGTAAGTACAGCAAGCACTCAGGAAACACTGTTACACAATTCCACGTAACTTGTTGGGAAGACCACTAACGTCATCCGAATCAGTGTGTCCAAAAAAAGACTACTAGTTACTTGGCAAAGGTTATTAGATGATAGGAAAACATGGGTTGGAATAGATTAGTTCATTCCTTACATCGAATGGCTATCAAAACGATTCCTGATGCAGGCAATAGCTTTTTCGAGATTTGCTGTGCCCGAAGATGTTCGATTCAGCCATAAATGTCACCTACTAGGATGCTCCAGATACCTTCATGTTGCTAGTATGAGAAGGCAAACACTTCCATCAACTAGGGCTTCTCAAAGTATAAGGTTGGTGCGAAATTAATTTCAGGCTGGTGCGAAATTAATTGCCGAAACGAACACTCTAGTTCAAAATGTTGTAACTTGGCTTAAACACAACATTCTTTATCAGTTTAACGCACATTTGATTCGCTAAATCTTTTCTAACATTAAATGAAAATGATGTGCCTCTACATTGAAAACTGAGATCGCAAAAATCTAAAATTCTTCAGAAGGCAATTTCGGCATACTCTAGATCAGCAATCTGCTGCTATCACGGGTTTGCAGTTATCGCCTTGGTAAAAGTGATATTCAGTAAGGGAAAGGCCTGAGGAATTAGGGGAATGAGAAACTCGATGCCTTACTGTTCCGATTTTTGCCGGATGAGTTTTAAGGTGAGAGGCTTAGCGCTATCCTGGAGAGGGGCAAAAGCTGATTCTGTTCACCATTACCAACCACACCCACAGCAGAATTTTGGACACCAATTCGAAATTACAATACCACGATTGTGCTGTCAACGCTTGACTAGGGTGGAGAAGGCTGCAGCCAATCATACCCTTACGGCACTACCAAATTTCTAACGCAACCTCCCTGGAGAGATCTGGTTTAAGAAAACTTAGGATTGAGAGATCGTCTCTACTCATACCCATTCGCGTTTTTTGTTATCATACAGAAACGGAGCTTCATCTACAGTAGATACATGGTCTAAAAATGAGTCGCTTTGGGACGAAAAATTAAATTAAAAAGATGTCACTGGAGCTCAGACGCTAGTCATCAGTCAGAACTTGTGCTGTTTACGTCTACACCTTTCTTACCCAGTTGATTAAAGGCAAGGTCCGGTCAAAATGTTGCCCACCCAGGTTTTGTGATCTCTGGAGTCCAAACCATATGTGTAGCCCATGTCAAGTTTGAGACCTCGATATAGGCTCTATTTTTAGATATGGGACAAAACGTCCGAGGATTACCGTATTTGAGGGATAACGCTCTCCAACCGACAAAAGCTGCGCGAGTTCATACTGGACAACGATGGGCGGTCAGACACATACAGCCCAACGAACACTTCGTTAAACTCAAACAGACCACCGGTCCTTTGAATATGAATTTTTTCCTACGACGCCACAATAGACAGCATGTAGGGCGCGCCTTATAACGTCATTTGAAAGCCCGGACCCCGCAAACCGCAAACCCTGTACCGAAGTTGGTCGATGAAAAGCGTTCGATGTGGTACCTTTTAAGAGATTTTTCTATAGTTTTCGTCCAAAGCATCGCCGCGGTCTACGAATCCAATAAAAATTCGGGAGATGGAATTTTGACCTGACCTTGCCTTTAAAATCAGGAACAGTGGGCGGCCATCCCTGCTTTCATCTTCGTCCGAATGGTATGATCCGGGTTAGGTTCCACGGCTATCCTCATCGCCTCGTCCAGCGACATCCAGCGACCACGACCATGGTTACATTTTAGTTTGAAATCGTAGGAAGAAAACTTCGCGAACCCCTAGCTCGCTGTCATAAAGAAGGCGATTCCAAAATAAAACAAATGCAAGATTACCGGACACAGAGTCAGAGTGATCGTGTTTGAAGTCATAAGCTACGATCACCCAAGAACCGCGTCGGCTTATCATTTGTTCATGGCTGTACAAAAATGTACTGAAGAGAGCTAGCCAGAATATTTAGGCGGTTCTTGAAAGAAGAGGAAAACCCCTTCCAGAAGTTAGCCAGATTGGCTTGAAATTGTTCAAATTCCACAGAAGAGCAAAGTTTATTTGCGAATACCACAAAACGGCAATTAATTTCGCAGCAACCTGATATTTACTTGTTAAGCGACGGGCCTAGGTCACTTTGGTTTTTTTATGGGAAGTGAGGTTTCTCCCTCTGTGCGCTGCGATGAAATATAAGAGTTGAACACCAAGGTGCTCTTGTGGTTTATTGGCTTAAGTATCCGAATATGCAGAAATGGAAATAATATCGAAGATGCCGGTATGGTAGAAACTGTCTCCATCTTTGGTAACGCTCTCCTCCAATAGAGTCTTTTCTGAGAAAGATTCGCAGTTCTCCTGTGTCCTCGCAGCATCGCGCGTTTATAGACAAGCCTGATTTCCCAATGGGGCAGTGAAAGCGTGTGTATCGCTGCAGAAATCGGCGCAGGTGATCGTTTCGGTCGAGACTTGTCCTGCTCTTGGACTAGCACATATGTTCAGAAGTTTTAGAGAATGCTCTTACAAATATGACAGAATATGACAGTCCTCGTGCACTCTGAGCGAACATGACCTACTCTGCAGCGCTAGCGCGCGGAAAGGTGGAATTAAAGTGTCTTATTACTGGCATCTTCTCGGTTCAGTCCGAGTTCATCTGTTGATAGGTACATTACTGTTGTGAATGGTCTACTGTGGGCAATGACCGTGATGAAGTCCAAAACTGAGGACATTACTTGAGCCTTTCGTATACTTAGCGATGCTCTTTTTTTACGTTGATACAAGTATGATTTCAGCATAAATATGGAGCGATCCTCCAATATATTGTGCCAACAGTGATGATTGTTCTTCTGGCGGAAATTCTACCACAGGTAGATTCAGCCCATTAGCTGTCCTTATTTTCATAACAGCTGAAAACGGGCGGAAAGACACGGTAATGATCGCACCAAGTAATGGCAATGCTGTTTGCTGAAATATGTTATAGTTATAGATATATATATATATATATAATATGATGTTGCATCGCCGGATGCATCAGTAGCTAGCCCAGTGAGTGGAGGGGGTGGGAGGGAGAACGTAGGAAAAACGTGGCAACTTCGCCACTTTGCGGACCAAAATAGAAACACCAAAAATATTAATTTTAATATAAAATAACCAGTAATGACTACTTAAAATTAACAATAATGGATAATTGAGAATTTACTAATGCAAGGTTGTTAATTACCCCTCCCCCCCTTGCGTCCACCACTGATACAAATGAGATGAATCCGGATGATCAACGACGGGCGACCCATAGCATCAACGCTGCAATTCCGAAGGATACCGCCAAAATGGTAGCGGCTCATAGATTCTTAAGAGTTTCAAGTGGAAACGGGAACTAAACACAAGCTAGTTTGTGATTTAATTTTCATGTTGGCGGCCAGGAAAAAGTGGTCTGAATAAGGCTCAATATGTAGGAAACAACTCATGATGCCACCACTCATACATCAAATAGACAGCACTTTCGATTTGTATGTAGTCGATCTCCGTGTGAGCCGTAGCGATGCCCGACCCCCATGTTTACCGACGATGGTCTTTCTTCATGAAAACTCTTTAGGAAATTCCATGAAAAAGGCGTTCAGCGGACAGAGTCATAGAAACGATTGCCTTTTCGTTCCGGTCGTTCCGGCCTAATTCAAAACTTCTTATCCTGTGCTCGTCTCCTCCAGCCTTCCTAAGTTTGGCGTTGGAGTATCCGGCAACGAGTTCGTTAAAGGGCATTTCGTTGTGGATGAGATGTCGTAAAAACCGTACTTGTCGCAAGAAGCATACAATTCCGACACAGCAGCTGCGAGCGTTGGTGAATAATAGCTGATAATACTGACGGATCTGTGACGAGGGACACCGAGAACTGCTAGATGTGGTGACAGGATCTCGTGTGAGTCGACGAGATGACGGACGGGTGCGCGACAAAGGCAATGGCTCCAACGTTTCCTATCGGGAACTTCTCACCACGAGTGACGATTGTGCTGTCACTCAGTTGTCGAACACCTTTCTTCTTGCTTTTAGTCTCCTGCAGAGCAATCGCTTGGAACGTCCTGCAGCCTCGAGAAGAGCGTAGAGGTCGGCATTTGTAGAGACAGTTCTGGCCTTATAGGTGCAGATCATGAAACAGTCTCCACGGCGTGTCGTGCCCTTGTCGCCTTGGTCCAAAATCGAAGACGTCTCGCGCAACCCGAGATTAGATCGCCTCTCGCCGGTTGCCGTACCGCCAGACTTCTGAGACGGCAAAGCGCGGCATGCTGGGCACTGAAGCAGAATGGATCCTGGACAGGCAAGTAGAAGTTCTGTCTGTACTGAGTAGTCCTGCTGCGGCGAGCTCAGCTGTCACTACAGGTAGTCGCCGACCTAATTTGATCAGAGAAGCTACCTTGTGACTGATGCTGGCAAGACGGTGGATGCTGAGAGTTGTTAGCTCCTAGCTAGGCTTCCAGCTGCCTGGAAAATTCGAACTCCCTCTCAGCGTAGGAAACCTTAATGGAGGACGTACCTTCGTTGTGTTCAACGCACACGGTTACCTCCGCGCCCCTGTGAGGCGGTAAACTGTAAAGCACTCATAAGAGTCACTTGCTCACTCCGATCGGTGAACATTTGTCGAGCGAACTTTTCAGGGAATTCGTCCATACTTTCAACCATCTGGACGATTAGTACTGAGTAGTTCAATCATGTTCCCCACAATTTCGTTTTGATCCAGTGCAAACCGGCACATCCTTCACTTTTTCCCAGTTTTTTTTTTCTAAAAAATGATTCTATACCTTTTCTGAAGTGTACGATTTTGCAGTCCGTATGCAATCGTTTCGGACTGAGACTAGCCGCAAAAACGAGGCACATAACATTACTCCTATTCATTGTCTGCGCTCCTATTGCTTGGCCCTTGAGCAAAGTGGTTGATTACATTTTGGGCAGAGAGGTGAGGTTCTCCTACGATTATAAAACATCAGGAGTGAAATACTCCAATTCCCATTTGACTTGAATGTCTAAAATGCTATTGTTAGGTCCGTGAAATTTATTCCGAAGAGCAACTTAAAACTCTCATCAAAGTCCAGTCTAAAAAAATGGAAGAGGCTGCACAGGGAGGTCGACTATTGTAAGCTTGTTGTTGTGCAAATGTTCTTCATCTCACTACTTTCAGACATTCTGGCAAGGATAGCGGATTTTCCCAAGAAAACAGTGCAAGATATGATGACGCCGATGGAAGATGCATTCGTACTCAGCGGTAGTGAAACATTGGATCTTAAGGTTTATAGACTCGCATGTCCCCTCAATTGAGCTAATTTGGTGATGTTGTAAGTTACCGAAGAAGAGCGATCACTTTCCTCCACATGCCTCGAAGTGTCAGTTCATTAAATGCAGCACCCATGGTTAATTTGCTTCTCAGATTTTAACTGTAAGCCTAGGTTTAGCGTTTTGGTGAGAGTGAATACATTGGGAAAAACGCTTTCCTTCGTCCCGAGTATGACCGGTTGGAAATGGACGAGGACGAGTTTCGCCGATGAGAATTGATGGTGTTAGAAATGAAAGCAATTTTTAGAATAAGAAAGGAGTGACTGCAAGCGAAAAAAAACATTTGTTTCATGTTCAAACTCATCCGGTTGATGTATTGAAACACATCTAATCTCCCATATCTTGAGGATGCCGATGCCTAAAATGGTACAAATTTTGCAAAATTTTTGAAACCATTCTGCAACATTCGAAACTTTCGCGATATCGAATATAAGGATTATAGAGGGTGTTCCTTCAACAGGATAATGTTTTCTTTTGGCATTCAGCTAAGGCTCAAAACCATCTAATGCACGTAGAAGAAGTACCCCACGCCGCACACAGCTGATGTAAGAAAATTTCGTAAATTTTCCGCTAGAAGTTGCCCCATGGCAGAAATTTGGCAACCTCATGAGAATAAATAGAAGCCTTCTTTAACCCATTGACGACTCACCGGTGAGCCGCGCCGTTTTTTGTATTATTCAGTTTGAGGGATCATTAATCCTCAAAAATCTCAGCCGTTTTCTTAGATATTAATGTAGTACTATAATACTCCTAAGTCTAAGTGATCATAGAAAATCTCCATTAGAATTATTATAAAAACTCCGGAGCAGAGAAGGGAGCCGGAGCTTGAAAATATTTGGGGACCTGCGAAGTGGTGAGGTCGTCAATGGGTTAATGTTACTCAATTGAAAAAGAAATGGCACACTTTTTTCAATGTGATGTCATTTTGTTTGGACAGAGTGAGATGTCTATATTTGGTTATGTTGATATAGAGAAAAAAAGGTTTTTCGTGCGGAGTGTGTGAGAGATAATGGATACACTTAGAAGTCATGAAATAATTGGAAATTTTTAGACATCGCACTTTCGATTTTCTGAATTTCGAGGAAATTTCTGTAACCTCACAAACAATATGCCTGAACCACACTCTTTGTGTTTGTTTAGGACGTCAGTAATTAGTCCACAGGACATCAGTGCGAAGTTCACATGTCATCTCTGGCGGCACCTTCTTAGCTGTTGAGAGATCATAGATATGCACTTGGTTGTTACTTCTAGGACTCTGGATAGGCGATTCTCTCCGAGCTGATTTTTATGAACAACACATTCGAGCATATCTTCTGTGTGTTATTCGCTCCAGAAAATTGCGAGAGGTCCGCTAGGAACGTTTGAAATGCTCAAAAGCGCTCTCCTTCATCCTAACTTTTCGCCAAAATTAGCCTCCGAGAGCTGGCTTAAATTTGCTGGGAAACCTGTCATCGTGTTCTCCACGAAAATTTTCGTATTCCTGCCGCGTTTCACAGCTCCGGAAACCTTTGTCGTGCAAGAGAAAATTTGCAAAACATGACGACCTAAAACGAAGGGCTCCTTGCTCTTTTTTTTCACTTCTTCAAGTTCGGGCTTCAGAGTGTCAGGGTTCCGCTTATACACTAAGCAGTGGTCCCTGCTAATGAAAAAAGTTATGTAACTTGCTTTGGTTACCTTTCGGTGAAGTTGTGGAAGAAATGCCAACACCAAAATGAGCGATTTCTTTTGCACCAACCTAATGTTAGATGGTTGTGTTGTAGCTTCTGGTGACTATCTTGGAGAAAGGATACACGAGAATTCCGGTGTATGAAGAGAAGAACAAATCCAATATTAGCACTGTGTTGAATGTGAAGGTATGTTTGAAAGTAGACGGATTATTGTTGGTATAGTCATGGTCATCCTGATTCAGTGTTGTTTCTTCGCGGCGATATCACTCTATCATCACGCATCGCTAGCGCGAGCTGATGCAAAAGCAGAAGCGTAGCCGTGTAAGCTTGAAATGGTTTCATTCGCCAATGTATTTAACTGTTACCTGCCTGCAATGGTTTCATTCAGAGCATGAATGAAGGTGTCACCAGGCAGCAGCGCTACGCATCCGCTCTTGCACCGGCTCGCGCAAGTGATACGTAAAGACACAGTGATATGGCCGAAATGAAAACAGCATTGAATCAGAATGACCGCGAGTACACTGTGTTCTTCGAAATATTCATAAGCCAAGTGTGTTCATGAGACTCTCTTCAAAGCAAAGTATCTATTTTCGATTTAAAAAATGCAACAGAGCAAGCGAAGGGTATCCTTGGTGTTGTAATTATTAGTTTTCCCTAGCCCATGGTGGGTTGTTGTCTACAATGTGTTAATCTTAGATCCATATTCAAATATGAAGCGTCGTTACTCGTTCCTTATCTAAGCAGTAGTCACTATTATTGAGAAATTGCAGCGTACTTTCATAATGTAATGATGCGTAAAATGCGGGACAAAAAAAATCACTAGAGCTCGCACGGGTGAAGGTTGTGTGGATAGTCAAGCCATTCACCCTTCCGAGCTGGGGTGGCTAAAGTATGTGAGGATGAAGAACTGACTTCGAACAATGCGTGCCCACGCTGATCGTTGCAAAACGCACTTATTGCCTCCGTGATTCAAAGATGGAGTCGAATGTGTAGCGTATCCTACAAATGGGATTTGAGGTTATGGCAGTTGAAACAACCACATGTGTGACTGAGTCACAGGTATCCCCTTGGTTGTCGACTGAACGAGAGAAAGGGAGAAGCGGGGGAGTTGCATCTAAGAGTGGAGCGTCGCTACAATCAGTAACGGATTCGAACGTTCACTTAACGCCGAGAAGGACTCGCTGAGTTCCTCAGTGAGAGCCGAGTTACCATAGTTGATAAGGTGAGCAAGGACAGCCGTTATAGCACGAGTGTCAAGGCATAACTGGAAGATGGCGAGCAGCCGTATCACGAAGCAGTTTAGGATTTCGACCTTGCAGCGTTGCTACATCGTCGAGGCATTCCATGCGAGTTGGTGAGAAGCCGAGTTATCTACTTTGGGGTCTACCAGCCGGGCACCAGAATCAGCATTAGAGTCGTTCTTATTACAGGTCACTGGCATAACGGACAGGAGCAAGAGAACACTAAAAGAAAACGAAGTTAGTGTCGCTCAGGGTTGGTCAATAAGATGATGGGAAGCAAACAGTCATAGAAGTTGGAGAAGGCTGCGAATATCTGTGCTCTGAGAGAGCGAGAATGAGTAGAGGAGGGCAAAGGAGGAAGACAGTGTGACACGGGTAAGATGCATATTTGAATACGAGGCGATAGAGTGGGAGGTCATGGAAGAACACTTATGTGGGTGCATATTGGTGAGAGAAGACCAGATGT
This sequence comes from Ancylostoma duodenale, assembly GCA_000816745.1. NCBI lineage: Eukaryota > Metazoa > Nematoda > Chromadorea > Rhabditida > Ancylostomatidae > Ancylostoma > Ancylostoma duodenale. Next base: position 2,743 of record KN731854.1, on the reverse strand, counting down.
GTTCACCAAAAACAATCTGACGTCATAATTTTATGAGAAGTAGGCTGCTATCCCGCTGGGATCGTGTTAAGAATTTCCAGAGAGTAGAAGAAAGATAAATACAGGGAATACGCGCCAGCCGAAGGAACTGGGCTGATGGAAAAGCGATAAATAAGGGAGATCAGAAAAGTGTAAGAACTCATGAAACTGTGCCGATGGGCGATGCGAGAGTGTTGGCTAAACTGCGTAGACAACAGGAAGAACATGCCAAGCATGTGGGGAACGAAAGGACTCAGACAATGAAGATGGAAACGGTAAATGATGGAGAAATTGGTACAAGGTAATTGGTCAGGGTCATGTGGAGCGAAGTGAAGATGTTTGCTCTAACGAACTTTAAAGGATGAAGGATAAAGTGATCGACATTAAACAATCCCGGTTTGTGGGATGCGCCACGCATTTGACTTCATCTGAACTTCGTAGCGGCTTTGAGTGCGTATGTGCCCTATACAGTGAATTGGGCGGGCATCCGGTATACCACTTTAATACTTCATTCTCCCAGACTCCTCTAGTACCAATTTACCGACCCCGGACGGATGGAAGGCATGGTTGGCCTCAGGCGGGATCGAAACATCGATCATGCGAACGAACAGCAGGCCAATTGAACTTTATGCTCAGATGACGTACCTGCCAAAACGAAGGAAGAGATGAAGGTTTGTGTGCGAGGAAGTGGTCAAGGTCATGTGGGCGATAGAGATGGAAAAGAGAGGAGCGAATTTTGTGCAACTGTAGCTGTGGAAATCCAGCCTGTTATTCGCTACCGAAAGGAAAGAGCTCAAAACAATTGAGTCAAATTATTGGCTAACAGATCAAAAGCCACGGAGACTGCTGTTACTTCCTGCAAATGGTAAGCACCAATACGGGTGGGAGGAAAACCCACGTAACAGTATCTTTTCGCGCGTGGCGCAGTGGTAAGAGACTCGCTGCGCACGCACACGCTCTATGGTTCGATGCAGAGGAGTCTGGGAGGATGAAGCACTGACTTGGTACATCGGATGCCCCCTGCAAGTCACTGTACAGGGCACATACGCATTCAAAGCCTCTACAATGCTCAGATGAAGTCGAATGCGTGGCGCATCCCACGTGACGGGATTGGTAAACGCCGACCACTTTATCCACGTTATCCTTTACGTAGGTGAGCTCAAAGCAGAGCCACCGCGTCGCGCGCTGGATCATCTTTATATTGCACTGGCGTAAAATCATCACATACGAGGAACGAACACCAAAATATCTATGACATTCAGTGAGGCAAGCTGTACACGTGCATGTCCGTAAATTTTCGTAAATTCTGACACAAAATTAACAAGTCTGACAAACTGTTGATTGAAAAATTGAAAAAGTCGCGCATGTTCATGTTATTAATCAAGGACCTTGCTACCATGACAATAGATCACAGATGGACAGTCCAGCAAGTAATCGGACAGCTTGACGCTACTCGAACTCAGGTATGGTGCAAACGTAAAACAGGTACGAGTATACGTGTCTGGATTTAAATGTTGCTATTTCAGATGCGTTTCGTGCTAGCAGCTCAGAAAGGGGAGTCCTTGATGCAGGAAATGATGAAAGGTTTTTATGCCTGTTACGAAATCAAATCTTCCTAAAATCTGCGACTGCAGGTGAACATCACCTCTGCGCAGTGATACGCTTTTCGTACTCAAGATACAAGGTAGTTGGGCTGATTACATTTGAAGACGTAATCGAAGAGGTGTTCGGAGACATTGAGGTATATTTGCATTTATTACGATTATTATCGAATTCTTTCATCTTTCACTAACTATGCAGGATGACTCTGACAAAATGTGGAACAGCCGTCGTGCGGGCATCCACAAAGACCAAGAAACATTGGAATGGTTCCGTCAAACGGAGTGGGAAACGAGAACTGGTCTGAATGTGAACGCCACACTGAAGTTGATACAGGTTAAATTTTTCTTTCTCTACACAGAAATTCTGACGAAATTGATGCTGCTGGGACGTAAGTCGGTTGGAAGAAGAAACCATTCGAACAGCAATCCCGGCTAAAAGCAGCTGTAACAAAAGTACTAATACAAGTTTGATTACATAATGCCAAGAAAGTCGAACATGGGACTCACTAATTGCAGGGTTCAAGGGTAACAGGTCGTGAGACAATCCCCTCCCCCCCCCCCCCCCTTCCATCCTCCGCCCCTGCGTCCTGCATTCGGTTTTGAAAAGGAATGGGTTCTGCCTATTCTCCCACCCCTAGTTCATGCTTCATCCATTTTCAATGCTAATGTTTTAGGGACAATTTTCTCACACTAGCAGTGAAAGCGTGATTTGTGGAAAAAATTCGTAATCGTTCACATACTTCCAACAGCGTCACCTTGGGTGTTCAGAGCGTTTTTGCTGTTTGTCCACTGTTTGCAACTCTTGGATATAACATACTCCGAATGAAAGAGCTGCTCAATATCAACAAGGTGATGTTCGCCGACGAAGACGACATTATTAAGCCTAACAGCGACCAAAAGTCGGTCTACGTTTAGCTTATTTCAACCCTCTCGAATTGCTCCCACTTCTCTTCCAAATCGGACTTTCTTGTCATTTCAGGATGCTAATTTTCTTCAGTGGATCTATATCAGTTAGCACTGGTGGAAAAACCACAATTTGGCGATTAGACGCTAATAGAGCTGATTTCCGGCCATATATTTGGGCAAAGTCATTAGTGAGAAGATTGTTTAAAGTCAGTTTGACC
>KN731850.1:0-11691 GCA_000816745.1 Ancylostoma duodenale | reverse complement strand
AAAGCCATTGCGGTGCCTGGTTTGGCGCATGTGCTGAGCTGCGCTCCTGTGAATTCAACGCATTTCGTAGTACCTTTGCGCCAAAACCAGGTGCCGCAATGGCTTTTAGGGCCGGGGAAACTCGTCCGCACGCGAACACGGCCAGGCGTGTTCGCGACGAGAGTTCCATTTTCTCTGCAGGTAAGCCATCATTGTCTGTGTTCGTTTCACATTTGTGATGTTCTGAGTCTGTACTTCACCACCCGCACCTCAGCTCGGAGTCGAGGATTTCGGCTCTTGCTGCCTTTAAACAACAACATTTCCAGTAGTTCTTACAATCGTAACCTTGAAAGTTTCTTAAAAACTCAAAAAGAAATGTACTAGACCTCGTTGTGACCAGATTTTAGTTAGCCACTCTTATTTTACATCTGCAGGAATTTTTGCAGTTCACCTTCCATTCAAATAGAGCTGCTTGGGCCGCGTACAACACTATTAAACCTGCTGTGTCTCAGAAGAAGAACTCGAAACTAAAAACCGAGCTGTTCAACACTACTGCCTTCTCAGCCCTCTGTTATGGAAGTGAAACCTGGGCGTTGACGAAGGTTCTTGAAAAGCAGCCGAAGACCACGCAGTTATCAATAAAACTACACTTGGTTAGATTCACGCTGCATAGACAATGTAGTCAAGGCTTACACAACGCCGACATCCAACACCTTTCCAGAATCGCTGACGCTCTTGAATACGCTAACAAGTCAAAACACCGATGGGCTGGACACGTTATGAGGAAAACCGATGGCCGATGGGGCAGAGCTGTGGCAAAACTGTATCTCCGTTGAAAAGAACGCTCACTGGGCAGACCTCAAACCAGGTGGAGTGATTCTCTTCCATTTCGATCTAATACTACTGACGACAGAGAAAAGTACCTGGTTCACTGGTCCACAAGAGCCCAAGATAGAAACTATTGGAAGACATGCTACGATTAGCAGCAAGGCCAGCACCATGTTCGAAGAACGGATGAACCAAGTAACCAAGTAAGCGACTTTCCATTTATATTAAGCAATCAAGTGTGGAATTTCCGATTTTTCTAAGTGATCAATTTGACAGTCGGTATGTTTGAAGCTTCATTCGATCTTTTCTCATTTTCTACTCATTATAAAGTCACTCACTCTTCCACTCATTCTTCTTTCAGGAACACTTCTCTGCTTTTTGACCAGCGTTCAAGTTTTTGTTTGAAAGCAACTTTTGTGGAACTACTCACAGACCAGAAGTCGTGTCCTTTTTGAATATGGGTTAAACGTGTAAAGCGAGAACTCGAAACTTTGAAGAAATCAAGTTCGCGAAAACATGCACGGCCAATCGAGCACGCTTCATCTAACCCTATGTTTTTGTATAACATTAATATTTAGCTAATGTCTTCTTATAATATAGTGGCCCACAAGCAGATATGTAGAGTGGTCCACATAAAAAGTGACACAAAGAGCTACTCATAAATTTGCCCCAATTCATTCAAATAAGGAATGTTTAGTTTCATTTTATATTTAGACTGTTTCATAGAAACAGAAATTCTACGTAGGATCTCACACATCACATGCCTTCACCAAGGCTCAGCAGATCTAGTAACACGCGTTCAAAAAAGGAAAGCTTTCCGCCCTAAGATCGACTAAAGAGCAGAACCCAAAGGATTCAAATCAGGGCGAGTTTGACGTTCAAAAACTTCTTTCGTTCAAAAACCTGGAAGATTGGTCTCAGATCATCCCAATGTTTTTGTCGCGCCGTGGTGCCCAATGTTGTTGGAAGATCCAGTCGATGTCCTTACCATTTTCTTTGGTTCAAAGAATCACCGCATGTTTGAATAGAACGGATTTCTATCGCCTGTCTCTCTTCATGTGGACTACCCTGTAAAAGTGTTCCACACACGTAGTTGGCAAAACCGACCTTTTCTGAAGTTTTCTTACTAGGTATTTTGTAGACAGATTGAATAACACTAGACTTTGCTAACTTTCGGGGACAGATAAAAAAACCACTAGACTTTAGAAAACCCTAGCAGTAGCAATTTAATAGAGGACAAAAACGGAAGGAATTTTTGGAAATTTCGAAAGGAAGGATAGCAGTAGTGAAGGAATGTGGAGTGTTTACGTAAAAGAAAAATTACTACCACGTCGAACCACTCAAAAATGAGTTCACAGAACAACACCAAATGTCAACAAATCGTTTCCACTTCTCTATTATGAAAGAAACCCTCCTATCATGCTTATCAGTAGCAGACTTCCTCTTTGGCTTTTTTCGAAGATAGTTCTCTAATGTCCTGATTTTTAGATAAAAGTGCTGCAGTAATTGTTCAAATGATGTGGCAAACGTTTGCAGAAAAGTATTTGGAAGCAAAAATGGAACACGGAAAAAAGGAGCTTTCAAGAGGTGGGCGAAAAGAAATGAAGGGGAGGAGGGGATAACTTGTCACTCCAGCAATTAGGGAATCGCTTCCTACTGCAGTAATGCAATATTTTGCGAGCATGTGCGACAGAAAATTATGACGAAATTCTGCATTTCATAGTGGTAAAATAATGAAATAAGAACAATAAAAAAACGTAAAATAAGGCTTCGAAGCGGAAGGCTGAGGTCCAGAATTCAGCTTAGGGTCCACAATTGGTCATCAGTTCTTAAGGCCTTCAAACAGGGCTTTAGGAAAGTTTCTTTGGCCACGATTTAAAAACTAGACGCAATGACTACGTTAAAAAAATAGGGAAAAAATAAAAATAAATAAATAATGTAAAAAGGAACAGGAACAATAAAATGAATATTGTGGATTGGCAGTTCAGCTAAGCCCCCTTGTTGCTCGAGAAGAAGAAACTCAGCGACAGGAATTGATAGAAAAGAGTTGTTTGAACAGAAGGAGGTCGAGCCCGTCTGGATTTTTCATCCTGTTTACTGGCTGCTATAAAGTGTTTCTTTGAAGAGCTCGAGTTTCAATGCAATCTCTTCCAGGAGTTCTTCCAGGAAAGAAATTCAGCTAAGACATGAGAGGAGAACCGCGCGCTCAGTTCAAACAGCGTTCCATTTCGTTTACACATGATCCGGTCCAAAATCGTGCTTTTTCTGTATTGCTCACCAGAAAATCGACCATAGCACTATGTAACAGGTCCTATTTACCGGATCAATCAATAGTGCATGGATGAATAAGCAGTGCTGGAGCAGGATCTGCTGGGTTCGGTGCTGGGTTAGAACACGAATGTGTGTGAGTGTCTCGAGGGCTGTGCGCGTCTGCAGAGAGCCGGTTCGCGAAAAATGATTGCCGCCGACCCAGAACACCCCTCGTTCGCGCGCATGCGTTGCGCAAGCGCGCGCGTAAAAGCAGCCGCGATTTTTCTGGATCAAACCTGGGAGAAAGAGAATCAGGAGATGGGAAGAGCAGCGGCGAGGTCGACGCATCATCAGCAGCGCCTGAGCGTCGATTTTCACCGAACTGATAGCCCCTACGGCCTGCTGATAAGACTATTTGCTGAAAAACAGCAGCGGGTGAGCGTGAGACCTGCTTGCGGACCAAATGCGGACGATCACTGCGAAAAAACCGGGCCGCGCCGAGGGAACTGCATCCATCTCCCGCACCTCTCACCTCCATTACTCAGCAATCTTCGCGTCGTGACGGTCACGAATAGTAGTGTCGCTGAGATTCGGGTCAATCCTGGCAATCTAGTTCAGGTCCTGTTTCTTTCACACACGAAGTAGAGTCTTACGTCCATTAAATAGAATCATTTCACTTCCATTGACGTGGATACTACCAATTCTGCCAAGCAGAACGAAATTCGCTCAAAAGATCTCTAGTCGTGATAAGATCAGGATGATTCACAACAAAAGCAAGGGCGGAGCAGGCCTGGGTATTACTGCTCCTTCGCATAGCCTATGCTATTGCGCCTTTGGCTGTCTCTCGCTGCCGCTGCATCTCAGCGAGTTGAGATATCCCTGATTAGACGTCACTATGTTCTGCGCATGTTCTGCGCACACTATGGATGCATTGTATGCAACCTTTAGAAATAACAAACAGCTATCCCAAAGAAGAGTGAGAGGAAAACGAAGTCAAAGAAACGACCCTGAAACTCGGGAGTATGTTGTGAGGTTGTGGCTAAAATAGATCGTTAATGATATGTCAAAATAGATCGTATATGATCATTGTCTACAGCTGCAGCAAGATTCTTAAATTAAACCCAAGTAAAAGGATTCAAATCTATTGGGTCGCCTTAATAGTAATCATTTGTTTTGGCTGAATGTGATAACTCAACTGAGAAATAACTAATGATAGCAACGGGATAGAGAAGAAAAAACATAATAAAAAAAATTTCGTCCGATACATCTTTACCCATAGACGGACAACAAGTAGAGAAAACTAGCAACCAGGTTAGTGGATAAGACGTCTTGAGCAGGTTGATTTCCTAGAAGTTCCTGTCCGAATTTCATGCCTAACTACTGTCAGAATGAATGGAACAGTTCAGTTCCGAAGAAGAATTTTAATTTTAGGGCTCATGTGGCCCATATACGTTTTCTAGCGCATTTTCCACCACATCCCTCGCTTTCCCCAGTGCATCGACCTGAAACGCTATTAAACCAGTTTTTTTAGAGGAAATTCAGAGGATTGGTGTTCTGAGACTTCCTTGTGATATAGACGCTATACAAAAGTGTCAGCAACCAGTTTCCCTGTGTTTTCAAGGACAAACTAGTTCACATCATTTTTATTGCGTTGACAGGAAGTAGTTTTTGTGCATTCACAGGTAGGTTCAAGAGGATCATCTATTCCGACATGGAACATCGTGTGTCAATTTCGTAGGACATCTCAAAAAACCCATAAAATTCACATTTTGCAAGGTCCTAACAACTTTGCTAGTTGCTAGCAGGTGGTTTCATAACTGCGAATTTTATAAGAATGCGGTGCGAGGATTCGCAACCCTTCCTCGCGCTTAGTATTCGAATACCCATATTATTGGGATTTCAAGCGCATGCACAATACAAACGGTAAGAAAAGTCCCTGTATAAATACATGTTGATTTGTTTTGAAAAGGTGACGCGATTCAGAATCCTAGCACATTCACAGTAAAGTCCGAAAATGTAGACGATATATCACATATGTCTAACAATACCGCAGAGTTTGAAGGAAACCTCCAAGAAGTATGTCATCCATCTCCGAATATCGAAAAGCTAATGACCATAATAAAGAAACGAATTTTCTGAACCTCAACTTAGTCGCTTAGTCGTTGAGAATGAATACGTTAGATACTGCGTCTACAATAAAACTGATGGCTATACTTTTGCAGTTATTGGGGACGCAAACGTTAAATCAAATGTACCACGGCAAATGAAAAACACATTTGTGGCTGAAGTTATTAGGACAGGTAGGACATATTACACTTATGAAGCTTTCAAAAAGAGAAAAACGCACCTATGCTGCAAAGCATATCCACAGAATGGACGCCTTTATGCGTTATCAAAACTTTGTGCAGCACACTCAGAATTACTTCTTTCCTCTTACGTAAATATGGATAAGAAATGCATTACATCTCCCCCTTATTCATGACATGTGTAACGATGCGCTTGAGAGGTAAGCAGCCATAGCATCAAAGTAGCGCTCTTTTTCAAATAAATGGGTCACAGGCGAGTTCATATTTAAGGAAGAATCTCGACGTCTTGCTTACTCCTGATGTGTATTCTTCATCTACCACTTGCTGTCACATCTATATCTTGATAGTTTTAGTTAATAAAATCTTGTGAAGCTTCCTTGGGAACTAATGATTAAAGGGTCTCTGAACCGAGGGCGCCAAGGAAGCTACAATTCCGGTCTCGCTCAAGCCCAAAAAAACAGCAGTTGCAATAAGTGTTCAGTAGAACAATAAGGGAAAAAGTGTTCTCTTCTTAATGAAAATTCAGGTTTTGGAAGCAAAATTCTGAGGAACACAATGGAAAGTCTTGGTGGGACTATCAATGAGAGCGACAACATACAGAACTACGAATGTTAACAACATTCTCCTACCAAATCAATCGAAGCAGAATCTAAAAGTTCACGTAGACTGTTTCAACTCTGCTGGAGGCAATCAACATAATCTGCTTATGTTGAACACACTCCCTCGTAGTCTGATTTCTGATGGCATTGCATGTATTTCGAAAACAATCTCTTCGTTCTCAACGTGTCACGCTGAAGTTATAGCATACGCACGAAAGAAGATGAGAACTATGTGCATCCGAAACATATCCGAACTAGGAAGAGTAGAAATTGCATATACAAGAATTGGTTGGGGTCTGGGAAGTGATGAGTGAAGTTTAAGAGGGAAAATGAGCACTTATTAAAAAGGCTTGCTAAAGACAAGATATGGCCTTCACCATTGAAGCAACGCTAGAACGAGCGTGGTTGTCCAGTATTTCTAATTCATGCGCGGAAAAACAACGCGGAAATCAAGGATGGGTCGGAAAATTGCTAGAGAACTAGGACTCGTGAGTGAAGAACTAAGGGAACGTGCTGAAAGATTGAGAGAATTAGAGCATGTTTGAAAGGTACAAGCAGACGTGACTCGGAAACAGTCAAGTGCAATGAGGATGACATATGTACATACAGTGCGTATCATAAATATACGGGCACCCAGTATCTGCTCTTTCGCACATCCCTGACAAAAGTCGTTGTTACCAGCTAATTCAGCATGTCCGAAAACCCTATTCCACTGTATTTCAGTTCGAAAAGTAGAGAAATTAGGGGCATCATAGCGCTCTAATTGTTTGGTCTCACTTTGCAGTGTATCATAATTATACTGGCACCTTCAGTAAAAAAATGAATAAAAACATCTGTTCAACCCAGAATTCCTATCTCAAATTTGCAATAAGTACTGACAAGTGTTTGTGTGTTTGACAGACTTATAATCCTATGATGATCAGTGTGTTCTGACGCGGAGTAGACGCAGATGAAGATTTTCACTATGCGGGTCTCTGTAGTCGCAGGATTGCCGGGCAATTTCGCTGGAATCCAAGTACCATCGACTCCCTCGTGCAAGGTCCTCTGATTTCTATGGTTCGAAAATGAGATCTGCCAAGCGAGAGAAGTCATAACGGCCACGTTTATTTCGTGAAACCATGCTTCCTACACTGTGACTGCGCCACCTCCGGAGTTCCGTTTGCTGGAGAGCTGCGGAAATCCTCCCAGTAGTAGTCGTTTCCATCTGCTACGTTCAAGTTGATCTTATTTACGTCAGAGAACATCACCTGACCAAGTTTTCAAGTCTTTAGGCACCTCAGAAGAATTATGCGCACCTCTGACCTACCTGTTGCCCAGTTACTCTGATAAACTGCAGCTGTACAAACGTATAGGACCATGTGAGCCTAAAAGCAAGTCGAAGACGACAACGGACGACGTTGCTGTTACGTGTGATCATCATCATCGTCATTTCAGAGATAGGAGACGATAACTGTCTCGAAATCCGTCGATAAATAATAAACCATCAGTCTTTTCCAACGCTCTTCTTGCAGTAACTGCTCCCTCATCTTGCCAGTTCTGTTATTTTACTTATAAGAGTAAGGATCTTGCACGAGGGTGTCGATAGTGCTCGAATTCCAGCGGACTCGCCCGGCGATCTTGCCACTACAGCGGCTCGCTTAGCAAGAAGTCTCTGTCTGCGTCTGCTCCGCGTCAGAACACTCCGATTATCATGGGATTGCAAGCCTAGTTGACAAAAAATTGCTAGTACTTATTGCAAATTTGAGACAGGAATTCTGGGATGAATTGATGTTTTTATTAATTTTTTACTGAAGTGCCCGTATAATTATGATACACTGTAGGATGAGACCAAATAATTAAAGGCGTCATGGTGCCCCTGATTTTTCCACTTTTCAAACTCAAATGCAATGAAATAGGCTTTTCGAACACACTGAATTAGATGGTAACAACGGTTTTTGTCAGGGATGTGCAAAAGAGCCGATATTGGGTGCCCGTATATTTATGATACGTACTGTATTCTTCTGTAATGAAAGAAAAACATTTGTTGTCTAATTTCTCTCTCGTTTCTCTAACTACACGCAAAATCAGCTATGTATGTGTTTTCCCTAAAACTCTCCAACAGCAAAGTGAAGAAAAGTTATTATATGGATAAAAAGAATGTTCAAGTACACAAACTAACATTAATTTGTGCTGAAGTTCGACTCTCTTTAAATCCTAGCAATGATCTGTTTTGAAAAGATGTTTGAGCGTGAACAAAGATTGTTATATCGGTCGTCTGTCAACTTTAGATTATTACCCATTCTTCGAACTGGATTTAATCCAACTAAATGACAAAACAGCCATCAAACCATATTACAAGTAAAATGTACACGATTACGGTACAGGGGTAGGGGAGAGCGGTAGGTTAGGCACGGTTTTCCTAAGATCTTACTAAAAAATGGATACGTAAAACCGGAAGAGACGGAGGAATTTTGAGCTGTTCAGAGATGTGACGTCACATCGCGCAGAAGAATAAGGGCAGCGAATTTCGCACGGAACAATGCAGTAAATACAGAATCATTGAAGTGAATGGGCTATAAACTATAAAGCAGGTTATGATTTGGACATAAATGTTTCACGTTGTTTCACGTTTTCCCAATCTATACTTCTTTTTTGCAATCAATAACTTGTTTAGAAACATCTTCGAAATTTAGCGTTTGCTTTAATTCCTTGTGGAAAGCAAGGCTCGCAAAACAGCTCTCACAATCAGTGATAGAGCTCTCGAATTTCGAGAATGTTGGTGGATGGTGTGAATCTCAATATCACTACTATGTAACCAGTAATGGTTCAATAAAACATTTGGGGAATGTAAACATCGCAAATTCTCGATGTTTCAACCCTTCCTCTAGATTAATTTACGAATCTTGCTACAGCGGTGAGCAATATCACGAACAATATCTTTTGATCAACAGGTCCGTGTTATTTCTAACGTCCAAGTTTGCGTGATAGACTCTCTCATGTTTCTCTCACATTCGTTCGGGGAAGTTTCTTTATTTTCTCTACAGTTGTATGTATGCAATTCACCAAGGTTATATCGCCTAGAACACAGCGACTTCTGACTAGGAGTGACTTCAGCTCTCTGGGCCGATACGAACAGCGGGAAATGCAGGAGGCGCGGATGTGCAGGAGAGGAAAAAAGTTCGTAGGTTTGTATATGATGATTCTTCTGTGCCACACAGGTTCTTATAAGGACACGTTTTTATTTTGGCTTACTTTTCGACTGAACGTCGTCTTCAGGGCCTGAAAGCGGTCCAAGTTTTTTATCTGCGCTCTACACCACCAAATACCTCCCCACACCTGTTCCTTCAATCCAGGTTAGACAACACTAAGCCTCCAGTCGACGGACGAACTCACCACGTGAGTTTGGTTCATAGGTTCGCTCCGCTCTTGCTTTTATACCGAAGCATCGTGATCACATCACAACACTCCGGCCAGCCCAATTTTTGCTTCTGTGTGGGAAGTGAGGAAAGAGCACAGAGGGTAACATGTGTGAGCTCTCCGACGTCTGCGAAACATATGCACATGATGCACATATGAATTATCATTTGACGGCATGGAATCACCAAGTGTCGGTGGACATGAGGTTCACTGGTACTATGTCTTCGTGAGACTTGGTCAGTGTTAGACGACATCGATAGATGCTGTTTCCCTGGGTTCTGGTTCACCTAGACCCTGCTCAAAGAAAAATGCTTATTTCTTTGTTCCAACGATTATCGTTGGCTCAGAGGCATGGATACATATAATCTTTTCCTATTTCTTCTTCCTTTCTTTTTAAAGTTCAGTGAATCCTAACGTTTTGAACCCCGTTCTTTTTCCGATCTCGTTCTTCGTTCTCGAGTCTTCGTTTTCTTTTTTTCAATCTCCAGAAATTCACAGCATTTTTTCCCTTGGTATTTAACTGAGAAGGAGCTATTTCCAATCTCACCTCTATTTGCAATCCCCCATGTTTTATTGTTACTCCTTCCATGTGTGTTCATGGTAATTTAGCAATGATCTGATGAGCAGAAACCACAAAAAATAACATGACAAAACAATGAAAAAAAACACAAAAAGGAACATTGAGCAGAAAAAAATCAAAAACATTTAAAGAGTAGTGTACGTCTTGTTGTATGTCTTTGGATCACACCGGTGCATCGCTAAATTTTTTCAGTTTCTTTCTTATTCATAGGCATTACAAATGTCTTTGTTGTGTTCCATCAGACCTCTTCGCCAGAAAATGTCGGTTAGAGTTTGTGGTCCATTGGAGTTCCTGGTCCAATGATTTGTCTAGCAAAATATACAGCAAGGAAAAGGATCTGTGTTTTAAAATGATGGAGGCCTATCTAGTGGTCTGAATGGTCTCTGTAGGTCATGCCGTTATGTTTCTCTGCTTGTTCTGCTTCGCCTTTTTGTTCGGGTTTGATTGAAGCGCTGGCTACACATGGTTCCATGCGTAACACAAAGAAGTGAGAATCAAGTGAATGAAAGGTTAACACCCTGTGCATTCTTAGCTCTTTTTCTTGTTAAATGATGTCGTTGTGTAGACCACTCAAGTTCGTTTGGGGCACTTCATTGCACAGCAGACAGCCACCTGCCGCCCATAAAGGACCGGCTCAATTGGCGGTGGTACAGTCAACTGGGATACACACGTTTATTTGAGACACCACATACAGCGAATGACCTCGAACTTGGGTAATTAATCAAAATAGAAATAATACAATATCCAAATACAAAACCAAGGATGAATGTGAGAAAATCTACCTACAAGTTTACATTACAAATAGGGATTACAAGCAGAAAGCATAAAATAAAGGTAAAATAAAGCATACAAGGTCCTCACCGAACAACGACGCCTAAATACAGGCGCTTGGTGAAGCTGCACGAGCGCAATGCTCCTAGCTCACAGATCTCCGACAAATGATAAAGATGGTATGTGACAACATGCGAAGTCATCATATGAAACTACGAAATTGTGCTCAGACTCTTAAATACAGTGCTAAAAGAAAATAGTAAACGTGGAGTTCACTATACCAGCCGTTGAAGAGGCGGAAGCGACACCAGTTGACTTTGTACCGTAGAGTTGTTGGAAACTGCTGGACCTGATAGATTACTGGAATTGTAATGCGTCTGACCTTTTTCTTGGTCTTTGGGTTTTGATTCGCTCTGTTCATCGGTACTCTCGTTTTTATTGATTATTTTTGCTACTTGAAGAAGGAATATAGCATCCCAAGATGTAAGGACTTTTCAAAAGGGTGTTAAAAAATGCTTGGTGCTGTTCGCAGAAAGAAGATGGAAAGGACAGCGTTGAAGTTGGAGATTGATGAGGTTGCCCGGCTGGCAAATGTGTTATACTATTTAAAGAATATATGACAAAGGTTTGTGAAAAAATTGTTATCCTCGATGAGTAACCTGGAGTTGGTGGGTCGTTAGAGACTCCAGCCTCAGAATATTTCAACTATATGCAATACATTTATGATCGCGTGGAATCGGAACTCTTAACATATATGCATGACCATCTGCTGAAGCTGAACCTTAACCTTGTTTGGAGCACGGATTTTGAACAACCTCCAAGAAAAAATCCAAGACGTTGTATTACGGAACAAGCGGTGAATTACATGTGCATGTGAATGCAGAAAAGCGACATTAATGAAATTCCGTTGTTTCCTTGACAGATAGCTCTGTGTACCATCGGTAGAGTTCCCAGATTACCATGCTCACCAGCTGACATCCCG
>KN731848.1:0-11691 GCA_000816745.1 Ancylostoma duodenale | reverse complement strand
GCTTTCGAGCGATTTGAATGAGTTCTGACGCTTGATGAATTCCATCTCGAGTAGCAGATAGTCATGCACGCGATTCTGCTTCAGGAGACGAAGGAGGCATTGGCGTCGCGGAATTACTGTAGCGCAAGAAGTACGCAGCTAGAATGTCCTTAGTGCGTTAGGATACTACTCCACTTACTATTTGGTAACTTGTTAACGTGTTCCAACCCCTTCACTCGTTTCATCGACACCTTCATAGCCGCATGTTCAGGCTTCTCACGCTTTCGTTGCACAGCACCAAGCCGATTGCCCATAGTTAGTGGTTAAGTCTGAAATCCATGTTTGAGCAGTGTTTGGGCAGTAGGCGTGCTTTGTAGGCGGAGCATCTGCTCGCCTGTCATTGGCTGCCATCACCTAGGTGCGTATCATACCTGTAGTTCAGCGAACCAGCTGGGTTAGTGGTTAGTAGGGCAGTAAGGTTAGTTAGTGAGTCAGAAGCGGTGGGCGACCTCTGGGGCCCCGCGATGTTAGTAGAAATGAACTCCACTCCTCCCGCGATTGTCAATAAAAACAATAAATATTTAGAAAACTATTACCAGTGATTATTATCATAATCAACTGCACTCCATTTGCACCAACACATGAGTCTGCGGTCGTTCAGACGAGAACTGGTCCCGAAACTATCAAGATTACAGTGCTAAATTAAAGACGAGTATTTGCCAGCGGCTGACGTAGACGTGGGCCTAAGAAGAAAACTGGGATATCGAACACTTGGGGATCCATATGGTTGGAAACTGAAAAGTAGAATTTGGTACATAGTCAGTTTCAAATTTAAATACCTGTAAACAAAGATCCAACAGCTGATACTGAAATAAGATTAAAAGCAAGCTAATACAACTCTTCCAAAAAAAATTTAGCTAGCACGCACTGACATCTTGTCAATGTCATTCTGACTGTCTGCGCATCCACACATTTCAATGATGTCACCGGTCCCATAGTCATGAAAAGGTGATACTAAAATAAGACTCCCGTCCTAACCTGTCCAAATGCTTGGTGAAACACATGTGCATGGGAACAGGTATTACCATGTTTTTAAACCTATTTACCCTTATATGGTGAGGGAAGGAAACGAGCAAATAGGCAACATACCTATATGGTTTTTTTTATTATTTTGTTAGTTCATTTTATTCCATTACATTAAGAATTTCTTCAGCACCTTACTTCCACACTTCATCGCAACTGAAGAGAAAATTATCTCAAGCACCCCCACCACCAAAACAATGAAACAAGCGTAGAACTCTTTATTTTTCTTGAATCTGTACAAATGCAAAGCAGCAACTGGTAATGCTCACAATGGCAACGAAAAAACCGTCATTGAACCAAAAAAATCACAAGCAAATATGACCACAACATGCGCAATGTATGAAGAAATTATCCACGGAGGCACATAAACCCGAAAATCTCTTTTCACATCAAAGTTCAATAGTAGAATATTGCTCACACAATGGACAACGGAACCGAGGCATCGGCAGGAGATATGGATTATCCGGAACTGCATATGTGATACGGTTTTTGAAGTGGCGAAACGGCAAGAAGAATCGCATATGGCATCTGGTCAAAAAAATCAATGAAATCTAGGATTCCATACGTATTGCAGAATGTGAAAAGTTGCTACACATACTTCGTACATGTAGCGCTGTCCATTTGATCCGATGCAATGACCTTGTCTCGCTGACCCCTAAAAAGCAGAATTAATGATATGCAGGGTAGCACTAGTAAGTTTTGATGACGGGGAAATAAATCAAACTACACCTACCTATATTTCCGATTATCGATTCGCTTGGCAGCGTACTCCATTCTCTTTACAGCACTGGGTGCGCCTTTGAATGGCGGAGCAGGTGAAAAAGGGTCAGGGTGGTAGAAAAATTGCCTGAAAAATCAAAGCTAACGACAAAATTAGTAAGTATTACCAGCTGATGCTACTTCACTCACCCATCCTCCCCGCAGGTCGCCACTATGATTTCTTTTTGAAATTTCCATGCCTTTTCATTGCGGACATACACACTAAAATTGTACGTTATTTCCAATTAAAACCCTCACTAGAAAATTTCAGCTGGAATATGAATGGCTTAGTTAACATACAGTGGCGGCTTTACAGGTTTCTCGGCACTGGATTGCTTCTCCTAGAAAGAGAGAAAGAAACTCTGGATGATATTGACCTACAGTGATATGCCTGTCATACCTGGCTGCGATTAGAATCACTGGCTTCAGCGTCACCCGCAAGTCCATTAGTTCCTGCGTTTGATTTACATGAAGTGGCCTTAAATCTTCTGGATGAATTTTAAATTAAATTTAAATGCAACAAATATGGGCGGAGCACCATCCAAACAGCCAGTTGTGACCTGGAATAGCCCCGCCCACTACCCCAAACATTCTTTGTTTTCAAAACAAAAAAAAAAAAAAAAACAAAGTAATGAAAGATCTCGCATCTAATCACCTGCCACTCGCTAGAATCAGGCGCATTTTCCGGTGGACGACAATATGTGTGGTCTTGATGCGAACCACCAGGATAACTTTCCTCGTACCCTCCTTCTTCATCATCCGAATCACTGAAGAAAAGCTGAGTAAACTTTCTGGTGTCATTAGGGTACAAAATAAGGCAGCATGTTACACAAAAACCATTCAAATATCAAAGTTTTCATGAGCCATTTCAGATGGACAGTATTATCTGCTCACCCTGTAGCAATGCTGTTGATTGCCTCCTCGGAATCCACTGTCATGAAAGCTTCCATCTTCCCAACAAAATCCATCTTGACTGCTGACTACTACTCACTACCAGGTTTGAACCCTGCAAAAAGAACGATGTTGAGTTTTCCTCTCGAAAGAAAAGATAGAATCACCAAAGATGTATGTGTAAGGTCAAAAAGAAGTAATATACAGGTATTTTCATTTTTCGCAGCAGTTTCTGAACAAAATAGTGGCATTTGGAGAATAAAACATGTTGCAGAAGCGAAAATAGTTGAATATTCGCGCGTACAGTCTCCTTTTCTCGCCTGCTTCTCCGAGTACCACACACTTATGTACAGGCAGCGTCAATCACGATCGGTACTACTGCGGCATGGAGCGCCGTAGCACCCACGTGGCGCTGGCGAGGCAGCACTCCACATCCACACCATCCAGACAAGACACGTGGGTAGTGCCACGCAGTAGTACCGATCTTGATTGACGCTGCCTGTACATAAGTGTGTGGTACTCGGAGAGGCAGGCGAGAAAGGGAGACTGTATGCGCGATGTTCTTTTCCTCCCATGTTCTTTTCCTCTCTGATATCTATTCAACCGTCTTTCCTGGTGAAATGGACAGGTTGTACCAACTGTGCAACTACGGTGCTGCCCAGTAATCCCTTACGAGGTAAAACAATGTGGAAATAAACAGGGGAGTATGGGGCGTTACAATAAAAAGTGGGATGCGGTAGAGGTCTGCGACTGGTCGGTTACACGCACTGACCAATCGTTACCCTAAAGTCGAATATGACTACCTCGAACCAATACAGTTACCACAAGCACGAGGATATCGATTTATTGACTTCATACGTTTCTCTCCCTTTTGCTCAGTGGTCCATAAAGACATGTCTGATGGGGGACTCTAATTGTGATGACTGTGCAGCAGGAACGCACAGGAACAGCGTAATACGTCGATTACAAGTCCTAGAAGCACCTCCTATCAACTGCTGCCATATTTCCCTCAACTGCAGCAAGTGGGAGGAGGATGAGCCTTCACTTAGAGATGTACCTAGGCTGGGTAAAATGGAGCTGGGGAGGGGGGGGGGGGGACTTGGCGTTGGTCGATGATATGAACTCCCCTACAGGTTCTAACTTGTTTGCATTTTAGGTAACTACTGTACGTCAGGTGAGCTAACAAGTCAGAGCATTCTATACGTGTCAGCTAGCAAGTTAGAACGTGTAGGACATGCCAAGTTATCGAGTTCTGTTAGGTGCCCCTCCCCCAACCCCATTTTGCCCCCAGGCTTTGTACTCGACATGTTACGCTCTTCGAGCTGCGTTCCTGCTGCATATTTATCAGGCCAACTGGACCTGGTAGTTGTGATCACACGTAGAGCAGTTACTGTAGAGTTATAACTAGTATTCTCAACCGAATGCTTGTTACCAGTACATTTTGATAGCAACAACCTGACAAAGTGGACTAGCAAACAGGTAAATTCATTGCCAATTCAATTCAATTCAAGAACAAGGGAAAACACACAAAAATTGAGTATCGCTGTGGCATCTACCAGTGAAAACGCAATTAGAAGAAGTAAACCGATACAATAAATTCAGATCAGCACCTGAAGCAGCACTGCACCACTGCACATTTTAGAACAAATTAAGAAAAAAAAAACGCCAGGCAACTCCTCTGTTACCGCCTCAAGCGCTGACATTGACTACAATTGCAACAATAATGAAAGAATAGCTCAATGAAGACATTATATAACATTAAAAGTTACGAGAAACCAGGTACAAACAAACATATGCAGGTGTATATGAGTATAAACGTGTGAAAAAAGAAATAACTTCAACAAAACCCTATACGTATTATTTATGGACATGGCAATGTACAAAGACCAATTGTGGACGAAAAATAAATCGTACCTGATCTCTAAGCAATAGCTGACTACACAGCGAAACACTCATATGATGAGAAGTCGATGAAGAAAGAGGAGAAACCCAGGGTAAACGAAGATTTGGCCGTATACTTTGCACTGCGGAAAATATATACATGTAAACAAAGGGTGTGCGCAAAGCACACAGCCAAACCTTCCCGAATTACTGCCACATGCGACTTTTAGGCTTTTAGTGGAAGTGACTGTACTTTGATGACTGCATTTCACTCTCATAAGTGTTCCTCACAGAGGATTTGAATATCTAATTGAAGCAATGCATTTAAAGAGGAAACCCTAGGGCGGAAAAGTTCCTATGGAGGAGTACTGAATATTTTCCACCTCATACCGATGTTTTCAATCATTTCTAGACCGGCATGGCCGTTTAAAGCATTAAATTCATAGGAACCGAGGAGGAGGCTCAATACGAGGAGTTTAGGCTGCTATGATAGAAACAGCATAAGTGATATAAATAGCATTTCTAGAGTAAACGGAAGGATGGAGCCCACCTGATACTAATGCAACCCTTTCAATGACGGGAAATTGCGAAGAAAAAAATGAACAAGTAGGGGTAGCTAGCCAGAACAGGGAAGTCAACAACTTTAAAGAAGCAAGTTATTGTCAACGAAAATGCAGCGCCCCGCAATTATAATTTGTAGGTGATATGAGTAGTAAGATAAGTATTCCCTGCCAATCGAACTCAACAAATCTGTGCGACCGGAGCATGAGATTTCCAGCCAAATACTGAGTAAAATTTGGAACTTACCTGTACGTTACGCCAAAATGGCAGCTGATTTCTCGTTAATCACCAACACCCCGTTCTAGATTCTCTCTATAAATGCACTGCCTCACATTTTACAAGTGAATTACTGTTGTGTATTTTGCCCTGAATTCTGTGAGCTTTGTCCCTGCTGCTGACCCTTCTTACGTCGACAGAACTTCTTGTGTGTTGCCCAGTGTCCTTGTTGGCATTCCACACTGCAGTATGCAGTGTTCCAACAACAGTGGTAAATTGCCTGAAAATAGGGATGACCATGCTCCCTCGGATAAATTCAAAAAATACAAAATTGTCACCTCGCTTTCGCATTGCCAGCACCACTGCTTCTTTTTAGCAGCGGTCAGTTCCCTTTTATGCTTGTCCGCCAACTTAGCTATCTCAATTTTCAGTGATTCCCTGTATTTGTCCTCCAATTCAGCTCTAAATTAAACGTTATGGTACTTAAAAGAAAGAAACAAAGACATAAAGGAAAGCATCGTTACAAGAAGATGCGTACCTAGTAGTATCCAACTCGTCCTTGAATTGAGTAAGCAATTCTGTGCGGATTTTCTGTTGATCTGATAGGAATTCCTGATGAAGCTGCAATAAAATGAACATACCTGACTGAAAGGGAGGAAACATGTGGCATGCGCATGAAAAACGTACTTTTTCGGTCATTTCAACGAGTAGCTTCTCGCGTGATTGTTGATAGTCCGTGAGCCAATGCCGCTGAAGATCCATGATCATCCTTTTCATGCGCTCATCCAGAACCCAGTTGTCCACCTGATAATTCTGATTTTTATTAGCACTATGAAGACCACTAGATCAAATATCTAAATTGGGATATTCTACTAGTGCCATGCACAATAATATCCAGTTGTTGAGAAAATTTTTGGACTGGAAACATATTGCTGGGAAAAAAGAAGTAATTAGAAATAAACAACTAAGAACACTTGAACTTCGTTTGGATAGCAAATTTCAAGGCCGTCTTTTGAACAAATTTTTAGGTGAAGATTTCACTGTAACTTTCCTTCTGCCATTATTGGACAAGCGCTATACACATGTGCCCTAAACTCAGAAAGACCATGGCTATTCATTCAGTTTAGTTGCAATTATGACACTCTGCGATTTGAATAAGGTAGCACTACATATATTTATAAAAATTCCTTTGGAAATTGTACCAATTTGAACGAACATTACCACGTTCTTCCCCTAACTATCCCTCAAATAAATACATCGTTCCTTTTGGAAGCGTCTTTCCTTAAAATACAAAATTATGACGCTTTCAAAATCTTCGTCTTTCTTGTTAGTTATGAATACTTTTACCTTTATCTACATGCCTCTGATATTATTCACGACGTGTCTCTACAAAAGGAAGGTAATTTTTCGACTTAAAATGTCATAAGTGGGAAGTAGCTGGTACAATGAGAGCATTTCAACTTACATGAAGTCTTCATACGGAGCGGGAACAATACTACAAGCAAACTTACAAAATATTTGCGTGGGACTTTCAAAAAGATTCCGTATAGTACATAGAGCTCAGATTAAGCAGCTTCTGTGCGTAAGATTTCCAGAAAAAACTGCTAACCTCCCTGTAGCGGAAGTAAATTCAACCCTTTTGGTAAGTTTCCATGGAATGCCGTTCCTCAGTAGCTTTCACGAAGCCTTTATAAAAGTTTAAAATAGGCTTATTTCATTGGTTCCTTTTCGGGTCAAAGGGTTCAGTGCAGAGCAGAAATCAAACTACTTCCTTTTCTTTTTGTTTTCAAAAATAGTGGCCTCTCTTCCTTTTTTTTATTTGTGAAAATTATTATAGTTAGGACCGGACAGAGCATTAATTAAATAGCTATTTATTCATTCGAAATTCGGAAACTCGACTCAAAATAAGTCTGTAGTTCGGATACTTGGAAACGAGGGAGCAGTACAGCCCCTCGGAATGATAGTGAAACTATTCAGGTCTATCTCTTCTGTGAACTTCTGAATTCCTGGGATCTACTCCTGATTGAATAATTAAATCGTTATTCTATTTTTCTTTGGTCCTAAGTATAAAAATTATCGTGAGCTGTAGCTTTAGGATTGCAACACCAATCAAATAGTAGGATAAAATCAAACTAACGAATGTGTATTTGTTATCAAAAATTAATGGATTTACTACTGTAAGCTAACAAAGTGCTAGTGTGCTGTGGAAGGCACGAACCTCCTGTTCGGCGTGGTGCACCTCGCCGACGAGGTGGTGCGGTTCATGGCTGACCTTAGCGTCATCGACGAGTTCGCCGTCGATGTGTCTGTGCTCGACCATCATGTCCGGATGATGATTCGGCATATTCGGATCTTGCATCATTGTGCCACGCTGAAACAGTGCAAACATTCACGTATCGATCGGTATTGATCGCCAGCAACCATGTCTCGACACCTAGTTGTCATGTATTTTCATATAGAACAAGCTATCGCTCACTTTTTCGCCGGCGAACGAAACGAGGAGCCTCATTAGACGAATAAAACATTACTCGGATACTGTATCACGGATGCTACGATAACAAGGATGTCTCGACATACAGTATCTCCGCGCGGGGCAAAAATGACGCCGCAACTACTACGGTGAAGCTGCCGGATGAAAATGGTGTCTGAGCCCAAAACAGCAAAGAAATTGCCCTTATTTAGGCAGTTCCATCGAAAAATTGTGAAAATGAAACAGGAGAGCTTCGGAAATATCGAGCGAATGCGAACGCGAGCTGTTTCTATGCGCACGGCAGCTAGCGCGTCGCCTGGCGTGTTGTAGGCTCTTATTAAAAAACGAGTAACAAATCGGTAGATTTTGCTGAGATTCCTGTTTCCTACAAGAAGTAGATAGCTACCAAAGAAGGCAGTTATTTCTCCAATTACTTTTGAGCCCGGTCGAACTTTTACGAAATAGCAGAGGCTGAATTTAAAACTACGTCTATACATGATGACAAAGCCTGTTCTGTGTTTGATCGATAACAGTGCGAGGGATCGTTCAAATCATTGCTTCCTTCTGCAGCGGTTGGTTTTGTTACTTCTCCTTCCTTTTCTTACCAGTGTTACATGTTACAATCATTTTACAATGGTTCTAATAGACTATCTGAAGACATAGTTCCTACTTTTGGAATAGAACAACATCCAATTCCTGTTAGTAGCTATTTATTTGCTCTTCTTTCTCCTCTTTTGTTGTGTTCTTTCATCTTTAGCACACATTCTGACTAATCCATGCATTTTTATGGAATTTTCCCAGTATTTCCCCTGGAGCTTTGGATCATGTGCTCGTACTGATCTCCAAAAATGAAAAGTTCAGTCCGGTTAGCAGGCGATCTTGCCGTAATGTCCGGGTGTAAAATAAGATGTCGTTCGGGTATGACTACTATATATTGAAGAAAACGAACGTAATCAAGGCCTACTAAACGTCGAACCACAGTTTTGAGTTCAGAGAGGGTGGACTTAACAAATTATGCTTAGAAATTCTGGCTTCTCACAGGACTGAACCCTTCATTTTGTTTGATTTTCAGTTTCTGTCTTTGTAGTGGTTGAACTAGCGTTTAATATGCAATATTTTCACAATTCCTGGTAACGCCTCGTTGGTAACAATCATACATAGTTAATAGAATGATTTTGCAGCCAAAGATGAACCGTGCCTTGTTCTCTCGCTTCATGGCTCTTCGACGTGCTGCTTCAATGCAGCCAAAGCGTTTCGGTTCCGGTGGTCATCACGAGGTAAGTTCTTTTTCAAAGAGCTTAACAGTTTTAACCCTTATGAATATGAGGTTGAATTTAACACTTTTTTCTTCTTCCATATTTTTTAAAGGGGTTTGAAAACGGTAGGGCCACTACAGCAAGCTGATCACTGGTGTAAGAAACTACTTCTAATTTTTCTATTTATTAGATTTTCATTATTTTACTATCATAATTGTTTTATTCCTTTTCATGTTATCATTTTAATAATATTTTTCAGTTATCTCAGAACAAATTCGAAATTCATCACAGTATTTTGGTGCAAGCAAAGATAGTTTTTTTTAGTTCTTAGGGCAACGCTAGAATTTTCGTTCCTGACGGGAACATAATATAAATCATAGCATAACGATTTATTAGTTAGAAATCCTCGCAGTTCCATGGTTTCTTTCAGAATCATAGAATATTTCTGAGAGAAGTCGTTGAATTGCGAGAATTTCTCACTGACGTAGTACAATTTCAAATATTATCATTATCAAATATTAAATCATCATCCGAAGTTATGCTGTAATTTTCGTTAAAGTAGTCTGTTTCCTCTGGTTTGGTTGCTGTTTTAACCATACATGCATCCTTTTTTGTTGCAGTTTTTTTCCTAAGATTTCTAATGAGCTTTGTTTATTGATATTCAACCTTATACGGATGTCTCATCACATTGATGAAGTTTTACTACCATGACGGCGTCCAAGATAACTAGCTGTCATATTTCTGTGATTTCCTGTTTCGTCAAATCGGTGGGAGCAAACATATCCGTGGCACTGAACGGGTTTTTTTTTTGGGGGGCCTCTATGTACCTGAGATGTTCAGATTCGTTATTTTCAACTAAAAATTCTGTGATCTGCATGTACCGGAGAAGTCGACTGAAAAGTCAACTTCTCCGGTTCATATAGATCATAGAACTTTTAGAAAAGGGATTAAGCTATTAGTTTCTGCTAAATTTCTTACGGAATTCATGGTTTTCAATCAGTTCCACATAACTAAATCCATGGCGAAGGTGATTTTGAAAAACTGAAGAGCACTCTGTTATTTACCTGTTATCCTACTCGCTGTTATGTGGAGTTACGTTTGTTTCAGGTTCTGAATCCTGGACCACCAGTCACTCTTGACTACATGGCCGTGCCTTTCCAGCCGTACGCTAAGGTTCACGCCGAGCTGCAAGCCAAGTTTAACAGATACCTCTTCATCTCTGCCGCAATGTTCATTGTGTCATTTGGTCTGGTGAGTACATATAGCTTCTTTCTAAATATTAAACCTGAAGCCTTGTGTATATTTTCATATGAGCCTTTCATTTAGGCCCTGTACACTGATGTGTTCGCAATGGATACCCTAACGAAGCCACGAAGCTACCGAAACCGCCATAAGAGCGACTGAGACTGTGTTCTGTAGAGTTTGTATCATTTGATTAGATTGTCGGTTTATTTGTGCTGATAAAAATAAATGAACCAGTTAGTCTATTTGTATGGTGTTGATTTAGCCTTGGTACATGCCAGTCACCTACTTTTTAGATTTTCATTGCAAAGAGATATCATTGGCTGATTCAGTCTGAGTTCCCAATGAAACACATTTTTAAGTAGCTTTTCGAATTCAAGCTTTCGGATATTATTCTGATCTTCGTGCCTTTTTAATCACTGAGATGATCGAGTCATGTTGCTTTCAGAACTATTTTTATTTATTCATCTTGATTTGAATCTTTACCAGCTCGAATGACATGATTGCTCGAGCAAGATATACCGAACTATCCGAATATTCGTTCGAGTCTCAATGTATAATTTTGACAATACTACCTATTGATGACCCGTTAGGATTCTCACATCTACAGTCATTAATCAGAACTCTACAGTGTGACGCTCCCATCCATTTTTACCGCTCCATTGATTTCCAAGTGTTTGAATCAGGATTGCATGTAAGACCTTAACAACACTTTTCTATGCATCAATTGTTCACCAGCCGAATATGTGAATGTATTCTTTTGTCATTCTTTCGATTTCTGGAGAAAGAATGTGAATTTATGAGGGAAAGGGGGTGTTTTCTTCCTATAAGTACGTGAAAAAGTCTAAATTCGTTCTGTTAAATCGTTGCTTTTTCTTAGTTTGCATGTTCATCCTAGCAGACCAGCTTCAGCTGAGTGGTTTCAACTGGGTGGAGTTTGGTTGACTTCTTTAAAAATCGTTCCGCGTTGAAGTAAATAAATAAAAAGTCGTGTTTCCAATTCTTTGACTAAATGAGAACATCTTTATGAACTGTTCCCTTGTATAGCATGTGCACACTAGCTAAAAGTTTACCTCCAAGTCATCTTGGCTAGGAAATACGCTTATCGCACTCGCTGTTTGTTCGTTTTGGCGAGTTTCAAATACTGTCCCGGACGCGTTCTCAAGAACTGCTCATTTATAGGGTTCTACAGTGTCGGTTGTGGTTCATAAGAATGGCAGCCGACGAGGTTAAACAGACATCGGAACAGCAGATGCGAACGTTACAGTTCAATGACAAAGTTTCCCGTCTTAATAGAGAGTTTATACGGCAGCTACAGGAGTGGTACAAACAATGCGCTCATTATGATTTTGT
>KN731841.1:0-11700 GCA_000816745.1 Ancylostoma duodenale | reverse complement strand
CGGTGTGTCAAAGATTTTCTTGTTTTTCTGGGTTTTCAGGGACGTCTAACTCACATCCAATGATGATATTGGGGTAAGCCGCGAGAAATTGACGAAAACGTGGTGCTGGTTCGCTGTGGATGTAACGGCGATCTTCTTGACCTTCGTTTGTGCCGCCAGGAAGAAATCGCGCGTCTTCGTGCAAGTGTCCGAGAGTTAGCTGCCGCGCGTCCAAGGCAACATCTCCGCAGGTAGGTGCATATTCTTTGTGATCTCCTTACTGTGTGGTTCTCTGACAACTGATTACAAAGCAGTAAACTATTTATTTACTAAGCAAGAATTCCCGTGAGTGTTGCTTTTGAGATAAGCTGATACGAATGATGTCACCTGCAGCGATGATGAGATGGAAAATGCGCAAAGCGTTTACTCTGACTAAATTACCTTTAGATCTTGGCTGTTAGTAAAGAGAAAGAAAAGGAAAGAAAAAAATCATTTCCTCACTTCCAGGCACAAACACAACTGAACGTTGCAGGGTCTATATCCTGTCTGTTGCTTGTAGCAGTCTTTGTGTCGTGCACAACAAAGATTTACTTCTGCTAAAAAAGTGGCAATCAACAGTTGATTCAAATATCCTATCCAAACAACAAAGAAAGTGAGCTTCGCTTCCAGCGCAGATTTTAGATGATTTCGAGTTTTCAGCATAATCACCGTCTCCAGTAAATACGCACTAAAAACGTAGGCCGAACTGAGTAGTACGTCGTGTAGTGACCATAGCAGCATCTCCTCCCTCTTGCTGCCATCCGCCCTTCAATTGCTGCCTTCCTCCAACAATCGCTACTAAAAGGTTTTGAGCAGCACTTGAGGGGGAGATGACAGCAACTGGGAGGAAATGCTGCTAGGGCCTCTTCTCAACGTATTGTGCTGTTTCTGCTGTGCTCCTGTGTAGTTATATCAAAGGTACAGTCTCAAATGGATTGGATCTTGTGTTGAGAGCTTTAATTCACTTCTACATTACACAAGCTTGATAACCCACTTCCTTTTCCACATAATTGTTTATTTTATCTATGCAATGCCTTCAAAGTACTTGCTACAAAGAAAGCACACAAAAACGGAAAAACCACGAATTAAACGAAAACAAACAAGCTATGTATTGAAATTATAGACAGAAATGAAGGTTCTTGCACAGCGAGCGTCGATGGAGCTGAAGAAATGGTGAGCTTGAGCGTGCACAGCATCTCAAGAGCGCTGC
The DNA here is from genome assembly GCA_000816745.1 of Ancylostoma duodenale. Lineage (NCBI taxonomy): Eukaryota > Metazoa > Nematoda > Chromadorea > Rhabditida > Ancylostomatidae > Ancylostoma > Ancylostoma duodenale. The sequence goes on along the minus strand of KN731841.1, from coordinate 10,472 downwards.
TGGATGGGGGTACTATGTTACCCGCCATTATGACTTTATGTGGTTTTGCTGCTTTGAAGCTTTGTTTCGTAATTTCCAAGGTTTTTGATGAGTTTACCCCCCCCCCCCCGGGCCGCCCCCGATAGCGAGTCCAGCGCACGGCACCGTCGCGCTCTTGTACGCTCTCAAATCTGCAAATTCGCCAGCTCCGTTGCCGTTCACTGATCGCTTCTTCATGATTTGATCCTAAAAGCTTGTCGGAAAACCGAAAATTGAATGTGATTTGCTGTGCGGGCCCTGCTTCGCGCGATTAGAATAGTGCAAAGCTACGCTCAGTGGTTTCCATCAAGATTCATGAGCTTCTTCGGGGTATCATTTGGGAAGGAATTATAGACGTAAGCAACTTCTGCTTACAAAACAGCACTACAAATATAGTCGCGGTTAAAAGTATTGCAACTTGTTTTTCGAGTGCAACTCGACTTCTTTCTCACCACCTTTTCATTGCCTATTATGTTGAAGCATATGGGGAACTAATCTGCAAAGTAATAGTGGTCATCGTGCGGTCAGTTGCTGTTCTGCATAATAGAATTTTGTTGGAGGTACGTTTTTGCAAGATAGTGGCAGTTTGCATTTTTCGGCTCATAAATTTTACAGCTTACTGAGAAGCACAATAAACTGTAGTTTTCACCTTACCATGAAATTGAGTGTTCGTGGCAAAATTGTGTTTGTGCTCATAAAAACCCCAGCTTTTCCAGTTTGGCAAGAAAATATAGCCAGCAATTCTCAATCGTCGATGCGATAATACACATTTGGAACTGCATGAATTGAATTATCCCACAGAAAGTTCATTTGACCTACTGGTCGCCTACATTCGACCTATTGGTTGCCTACTGCGCGGCTAGTTTTCCTTGCGCTCTCATCCACTGATCTTGTTGGTCCAGAACCCCCTGGAATTCTTTTGTCACGAAAATCCTCTCTCTTCCATCAATCCGTACTCTTCCGTTCTATTAAAAAATTGGTGGCATTGTTGATCCGTCATGGCCCGCGGAAACAAACAAAATGTCGTCGACGTGTCCCCTTCTCAGGTCATGCCAATTTGAACGTCGATATTGATAGAGAAATACAAGCAGTGCGCAGCCCGCTTCGGAGAGGTGCTGTGGTCTTCATTCGATAGATTGCTCTCTACCACTGTGAAGGTTAAAAGGACTCAACAGTCAGTTCTGAACCGTTTCGCTGCATTAAAGGCTCGCTTGTCCAACATCAGCCCTTCTTCGTTGATTGATCGAAACGCACTCAAAGTTGGTCAAAGTAGGTGCCGATGAGACCAGGACCGTTTCACCATCTATCTATAGCTGTAGTTATTCCCTGCTTCAACGTACGCCTCAGATACCTGGGCGCTGCGCAAGCAGGGTGAGAATACGGTCAGCGTCGTCGAAGGACGGATCTATCGAGACGATGATGCTAGGAGTAACCTGCCCCACGCAAGTGAGGGCTGGATTACGGAGCTCCACCTTTCGCGAATATTAGGGACGCTGCCACTTACGCCAAGTTGAATAAGATCAGATGGGCGGACACGTGATGCGTCTTAACGACTACCGTTGGACAAGGGCCGTCAGCGACTGGAATCCACGGAGCTCCAAAACGCAAAACAGGAAGAACACCGGCCTGATGGTCAGACTTCTTCACGAAGTTTTTCAAAGAAAGACATGATGCTCTCCGTGTCCCTCGAACGGACGGAGTCCACTGTACGAGAGGGACCAATGGAAGGATTGCTGGAGCCCGCTCGGTTTACCAGAAGATCAACGGGAGTCAAGGTGATCTATAGTTGCACTTATCGATAGTCTTCCAACAAAGATCGATATTTATCATTTGTTATCCGACCGGATCAAACTCAGATGCAATATAAATGCAGCTTATCTGAGTTTTCTTGAACAAGATTCCCCATCGTAACCTCCTTCCACTGGAGCTGGGCCTGACAAGGTTGACGGAGCTACTAAGGTGGTATCCGGAGCCTTGACTGCAGTGCAGGTGGCCCCTGGTCTTCCTCGCCAAGTGCACCGTCCCCCCCCCCCCACCGAATAACGTGTACTAAAATCTACTTTTTTTGTTATTTGCTTACATATTATTGGACCCCTTAGTTTCTTTGTTGCGATAATTATTGTTCTGCTGCTGGAGATAAATATCCATAGTAAGACTGTACTCAAAACACAAGTTGCTGCAATGCTTTTGTCAGCGACTACGACAAGACCCCCTAGAGTTCATTCTTCTACGGGATCATATCCACTGCTTCATATGTTCTGGCAAATAGGAATGAACATGAGTTCGGTGTAAGGGCAATTTGTACTGAATACGAATGCGATTGTAAAAGAAAACACCCATTCTTTCCTTGCTGCAACTCATCCTAGCTGGATGCTAGCACGCATCTAATCTCTTAGTATCTTGGGAATGCTGATGCCTACGACTGCGTGACTTTCGTGGAATTGTTGCTGTATCCGGAACGATCGAAATCCCGTAGAGAAAAAATTTCTTAGTTCCTGCCTCAACTGCCTGTCGAGCCTATTCAAAAAAAAGATGCACAAGAATCATTGTAAGCTAAGGTGCTTGTTAAATGGGTAGCTTGTTGCAAGAATTTTGCTGTAGAGAAATCAGGAAAGCTAGTGTAGATCCATGTTTTCATGAAGTACAGTTTATTCTAGAAACGACGTAGGTCTTCATTACTCACGCATGTAGTTCTCACAATCACTGCCGGCCAAGAGGTCATACGACGTTTCCGCCTGAGAATCATTGAACCCACAGGTCCAGCCATCTATAGCAAGATTGGCAGCGTTGAGAACATCTGTTGAGAGATGGATGATCAGCAGATGCAGCTGAACATTTCTCTGTGAGCAACAGTTGACCTCTTTACTGATATTAACTTGAACTGCTCAAGTAGTCCATGAAGGTTTACCAGGGATAGACGCTGATACAAGACCAACCGCATCGTGTAGCGAAAGCTACTTGAAGTACCCTAACCTGTTGTCTGAAATGGAGTTCTGATAACATTTGCATGTGGGTAAACAAGAAAGCATCAATTTTTTTCCATCACATGTGTTGGAATCACTTTTGACAGGGCAGGAGAAAGGGTTTCAGATGTTCTTCTTAGATGAACTTTAGCTGCAACAAGCATTACAACAAAAGAATAATTTGCTCCTTTGCGTGCTTGCTGTTGCACTACTTACGGCATTCACTGGGTAATCACTAAGTTGATGAATACTTGAATGAACGTTATGGTCCCAAAGTACATGCAGGCGAGGGTAGGATTTTGGTGGATTCTCCCGGTTGACTAGTTCTAGGAGAATTTGTTCTTGCACTTCACGTGTTTTTGGGTTATGGAGAATAAATTTGAAAAACAGGAATGGTCTTAAATGGTGCCCAAATGATTGAGTCAGAAGCAGGAATGGTGGACTTTTCGATGAGTCCCAGTCGCCTTGTAGCTCAGATATATGTAGGTTTCTGCCAGTGTCAGTTGCTGGATTGGCAAGCCAGGGTGAGGGGTAGGGGAGGGGTGGTGGGAGGAAATTGGCGTCTCCACCACCCTGAGGACTCGGATGGAATAATAAAAACACTGAAAATATTGATTTTAATACTGAATAGTGGCAAACAAATGTTTGAAAGTAATAAGAATAATAAAGGACCTGAAATAAACCAACACAAATTTTTATTTATCGCATAAATAATTTAATGTGAACCAATTTTGAAATTTTGGCGGGTTTTCATAGACTGTGGGGGGGGGGAATCAAGCTAGGAAGGACCTCAGTCAGCTCTAGATCTGGAATGCAGGGTAGTTCTTCGCCCTTGCAGAAAAAAATTGGATAATAAAAACTAACCTCTTCATGGTTTCACCGCAAAACTAGTTCTAAATTTGTTTCATGCGGAACCGTTCATCTAGATTGCTTTCGTTACTCAACATAGTCACATCCTCTTGAAATCCCATTTAGCTGTTTCAGGTGCTAATATTGGATAAAGAGTGTTCAGTATGCTAAAGGCCATAATAAAAACCCGGAAAAGATTTTGTGAATAGCTATCTGCGTTTTAATGAGTATGCAGGTAGGAGACTTCTCCAAACCTGTAGAGATGTAAAAGCTGGTCATCTGGAGAACTTACTGTTGTTAGAGAAAAACTTAGAAAACCATGTCCTTAGTATGGTCTGTGAGCTCGTCAACGTTAGCTTGTGAACCCATGTACACCCCAATGGCTTGCGCGTACTTCGCGCCGTCGCTCATAAAGCCCTTCAGGTATCTGCTTCCAGAAGCAAGAAACAGAACCAAACCTTCCCTCCGTGATGTGCAGCACTGGCTGCATCACCAATGACTGGAATATTGGAGTGTTGAACTAGCAGTAGCTTGCATAATAGCAAACACGTTCAGATAAAGTTATAGGTAGTATCTTCAACACTGAACAGGGCTAACAGAGTGAGCTCGGGGACAGAAACATCCTTAGACACTCACTGCTGAACAGACTTCAAGTAAAAGTAGTGCCGGGATTGAAATTTCTTATGCTTTTGATGGTTTTAGTACTATCTCTACAGAGAGTAGTAGATGTCAACCTGTAGCCAGCCCACATTCTTTTTCTAGCAGAAATAACCTTATTTTGCTGCAAGGTTCTTTTTTCGTGCTTGGATTCCACCGAAAGTCCAGATTTTGCTAGACGTTGTGGGTGTCACTAGATTACAGATTTCCAGCTCTGTTAAAGGCATCACCCACGGAAATTTTGCTCTCACGGATTTTGCTATATTCCTAGGCTTTGCGCCATAGTGAAAGCGAAGGCAGTGATCAATCTTGTCAAATCCTACGAAAAGGGCCGTTTTCATTGCTACCAATTTAGCAGATTTGCAAAAGATGGCCGAGTTACCCGAGCTTGAATTAGAAGAAGGTTGGAATGAAAACATGCGGTATCATATGCAAAGGGAGTGATTGTAAACAAAACACCCATTATTTTCATTTCACAACTCATCCAAACTGATCGCCAGCACAAACTTTATCTCTTCATAGCTTGAGAATGCTGATATGTATCTACGACTGTGCAACTCTCGTAGAATTGTTGCGACAACGGCTGAGTATCCAAAACGATCAAATTCTCAAACTCGAAAATTTCCGTGGGTGCTGCCTTTAAAGACAGCGTTCTACCTCAAAATCGTTTTTGAGATTTCAACGTGAAAATGAAAGACTGCTGAAAAACCCCACTTCCGAGCCCCAATTTTTAAGGAGCCTGTGGGCGGAGCAAAGTAACTTTCTGAATAATTCACACCTGGAAGCGCACCTCCTGAGGAAATTCGTATTCCTCGTGAGAGTTCCTCATCCACTCCGTAACAGAATAGAAACTGTCTTCCATGTATAACTAGCAAAGGAGTTCACGCCACGGAAATCCTGCAATTCCGCCTTGGCTCCGAAGCCAATGCGGGATTGCAGGGTTTTCGCCCAACGTACTCCCCTGCTCGTCGCAAATGGAGCGCATTTTCTATTCTGTTAGGGAGTGGATGAGGAACTCTCGCTCAGAGAACGAATTTTCGCAGAAGATGCATCTCCTGTAGTGAATTATTTGGAAAGTTACTTGGCTCCGCCCAAAGGCTACTTAAAAATTGGGGCTCGGAAATGAGGTTTTTCAGCGGTCTAGCGTGGAATCATGTATACCGTTGTAATCATCAGCTCCTGGAGATTCTTTTCACGTTGAAATCTCAAAAACGATCTTGAGGTGGGACGCTGCCTTTCATATAGATTTTTTCTTGGGAAGAATAGGAAGGGGGAGGGCGGAGGGAGGGGGTTCCATTGGTTTCTATTCACATGGCCACCTACAACAAATAGAGATTTAAACTTCTGTTATCTATCTTGAAAGGAGTTCTGAACTAAGAATCAACAGATGCTATCTTTCTGCTCTCAACTGTACGAAACCAACAAAAACTGGCTATTTATGTGATTCTTATCCCGGCTGTTTATCCAGGCAACCTTTCAGCACTGTTCAGAAGCCCTTCTACAGTGCCTCCCATATTTGAAATGCAAAGATAGTTGAGCATTCATCCATTTTATATGTCTTTTTCATCTGTGTCTAAGTGTCTCACATTTTTCCTGCTTTTCTTCTTTCTCTAAAGTCTCTCAGATTTCTTCACTGGTGAAATGGACCATACTGTGCAGGCAGCGAGGAGTAGCTGAAGAGCGTGAAATTATCAGAGTCGCGTCTTCATGGTTCTGTGACAATGAAATGATGTCATGTTGTCGAAATGATGTCGTTTCCTCAAGCAATTGATTCCTATAAAGTTTAAAATGGCAATTAGTCTGTAGAAATAAGCTCGAACAACGTGGTCCTCTTATTCTTCATCTGGTGGCTGTATAGTGCTTCAAAAATAGAGCAATTCCTGGAGAACTAATTTTTTAAAAAAATTCTTGCTGCTTCATCCGTCACTGCTAATCTGGCAGTTTTTTGCTGAGAACACTTGGTCAGTTGGTGACGCAGGTCACGTTGAACGTGGTTTTCTCGCGTGCACACGGGATCGATGCCTTTACACATGCGTTCTCACCTTATCAATAGCGATCAAAGTCGTTTCTATCCTCCGTCGAGCCCAATTCTTTGCTGAAAAGCAAGTTTTACTTCCATGACACGGCTTTTGGTTTTCAAAGGTTTTTGATATGAACTCTGCTATTTTTGAGGCTTTTAATCCTCATGATGATAGGCTCTTGTAAATATGTAGACCAGCCAGAGGTGTTTCATGTTATTCACCCATTCTGCTCGCTTATTACACTTTGATAGACCTTTCTGTCGATTGATGGTGGAAAATCGCAGTTGCAAACGATGTGGCTGTATCGCTGACATGCATCATTATTAAAAAGGCATAAAATGCGTTGCAAGGGCGCTATTGCTGCTGCAGTGGTGGAGCTTCCTTATTTATTATCTCCTCTTGGTTACAATTCATGATTATGACGCCAGAAATGAGCTCTGCAGCTCCTCTGGTTTGTGATTTTATGAAGAACCCAAGCTGAGTGCTAGAAGTGTAACGCAATTGGAATTAAAAAAAAATGTTCATTGTCCTCAATGTCATATTTTGTATACTTCATGTTTCAAAATTCCTGGGATCTTTTTAGCAAATGAAAGGTCGGATCGGAAATGATAATCTCCTTCCTGGTAAAATTCTATTGATTTTCCGGTTTGTACTATTTCTTAGCGCAGTCTTGGTCTCGAATGAATTATGAAGATGCTGTGAGAAAATCCATGCATTTTTTAGTTTTTGTGTTACCTGAGCAAATTAAAAATCTGTACGCATTTTGACTTTTGAGGAATACTTGCCTAAGGGAACGTGACCGTTACCGCCGTCTTTTCTCAGCATATATACAGTGATAGTCAATCGTTATTGTACCATAGAAAATGAGGACGCTCCGCACTTGTTACGTAGTCCGCAGATTCACCAAGCTGGACGCTATGATTGGCGCGTGTTTCCTGGATTACCGCGTTTCCTATAATTTTCGCGATTGATTTTTTATGTCTTGGCATACTTTTCAAAATGTTCAGGATAATGTAACACCGTTTCAGTTTTTTTTCACCCCGACAACCGCGGCGTCCAGCGGGGCTGCCGCACCGCGTAGGACCTGCGGCGCAGCCTCGTCTTCAATGCGATACAATAACGGTTGAGCATCTCTTTACGTACCAGTGCGTACTTCCGTGTGCTTCAACTCCCATGGATTATTCCAGTACATGCTCACTTTCTCATAGAGCCGTGAATCTAAAATTGACTGTGAGCAGATGTTCTGTCTTGGTTTAATTCAAAATCTTCCTTCAAAATTATGTACATGTCATGACTGAGATTCCTTATGCTTTTGATGGTTTTGTTACCATTTTTTAACGATGAACTGAGTGAAAATATAGCGGGTTCCTCATCCTTATTTGTCTTGTTGGAGAAATTCCTTGTCACTGCTGCTTGCTTAAGTGTGTTAGACTCTTTTGATTTTTCCTCAGCCTTTAAATGGAAATCTTCGAAAATTTTTTCCTGATATCCTGAAGCTAAATTTCATATTACTCGTCGCTGTGTGCTTTTTCCACATTCTATTTGTTGTTCGGAGCAAGTCTTCCTGTTCCAGTTAGCATTCTGAACCATCAGAGTCCCTTTGAATGGCTATCACCGTAAAATATTCCTTTATACAACGAATATCACGAATTCCTTTTCTAGTGCTTCCCAATAAGCAATGCCCGAAGACAACCTATCCGCTGTTTTGTATGGAGTGAACGACATTCGCCTGGAACAGCGAGAAATACCAAAACAAGCAGATAATCAGCTACTAATAAGGTATGGTTGAAATATGATTTTCCAGGAAAATCTTCCAAAACATCGGGAATCACAGATTCCTTTCCTAATATCAATATGTACACTGCCAGTTTTTGAATAATTAACGCCCTTATGTTGAATTTGCTTTTTTGCTCTATTTCATCTCAAAATTTCCTCACCTTCCACATATTTTTCTTTGTATCGCCACCTTTTTTGATTATTCCGAAATATTTATTTATTCACAAAAGCTGTTGCATACGGTGTCATTCATAAAGTAGAGGGCAGAATTTCTACCCATGTGGCGAGAGTCTCATTTGCTCAGCGGAATTTCACACATTTATTTACTTATTTATTTATTTTGAGGCGTGGAGTAGTTCACGCATGTAATACAATCAATATTTGGCACAGATAAATACAAATGTCAGTAAGCACACATCTTCGAAAATTGATGAGACTACAATGTAAACAGAGAAAAATCTACATATGTTGTATTCCATCAGAAGGAATATTACATGAGCAGAATTATTATACTGGTACTGGTTGCATTGGGGCTAATGAAGTCGGTAGAGGAATTGTAGCGGGATATCTTGAGAATTTGTTTTCTTAAAGAATTCTTAAATTCCAATTAACCATCCTCACCACTTTATTCGTATCAAAGTTGCATTTAGTGTAAACACAGTTGGAATATGCGGCTCAGATGTACACTACTGGACACATGGAGCCATTGGCAGCTTTGTGGTGAAAGAGCCAATGGTGGGTGAGTAGCAGTTTTCTGTTACTGCGTTAGTTATTGTTATTTTTTAGGTGCTCGGACATGAGACCTGTGGCACTGTGGCGGGTGTAGGTGCTCACGTGAAGGGTTTCTCTGTTGGTGATCGAGTTGCGCTGGAGCCGGGAGTTCCTTGTCGTGGATGTGAACATTGCAAGGTAGTTTAGCTAGTTATTTCTGCTCTGATACCTTCCCAGAACCTCATTCCTAGCTCCGAGCATGTAGTTTTTGAGCATCGGTGCGGATGCTGTACCTTTCACATGTCTTTTTAGGAGAAAAGCTTGCCAGGACATTTCGGCAATCAATAAACCCAGTAACTGCCTATTCAATGGTCTAATGCATGGTTAAAATTGCAGACTGGCAGGTATAACCTTTGTCCTGAGATGAAGTTTTTTGCCACACCTCCAATCCATGGATCCTTGGCGAGATACGTGGTTCACGATGCTGACTTCTGCTACAAGTACGTGTTTCATGGTGAATTCGACGTGAACTGAATGAATGAGAATCTTACAGATGCCAATACCTTGACAAAGCAAACGCCTTCTCTATCTTGTAGAGCTTCGCAACAATGAGAGTATTCCTGATTTATGCTAAAACTTACTAATGGTTAACTGCGTTAGTTTTATGCGTTCGTGCGTTTATGTACAGAATTCATGAGTTCTGACCCCCCTTCCCAGTCCCCAAAAAATCTTCCACCGGATTCCCAGAAATAATTCTTGCTCACAGCTTGAGCTTTGGGAATTGTCTTGCTTTCAAAGAAGTTTTCACAAAGCTTTGGGGAGCAGATAAGCTCTATGAATCATTCGAAGCGTAGATGTCGACAGGAGTAACCGTGCTCCGGATGCCTAGTACAGAAATTCATGCGATAGCGGGGAGAAGCTTAACCTTAATTGATACGTTGGAAAAGTAGATCTAACGTTCCGCGAAGTGCTCCTTGAAAAGTGACGGTTCCTCATATACCCCCGTAGTAATATTAAGATCGAAGGTTTTTTTCGGGCTGAACATCAAATTCAAGGCAGGTTAAGAATGTTACACCAGTTACTCATTGCAACTTTTCATTTTCTGATAAAAAATTGCTGAATCGCATAGACGGAAGAGTTTGTCACAATTACTTCTTACCTCCACTACACAAACAATTTTACATCTAATATCCATTTCCAGAGTCCCTGACAACGTCACTTCCGAGGAAGCCGCACTTCTCGAGCCTTTGTCTGTTGCGGTCCATGCTTGCCGACGAGCTCATGTACAAATGGGACAGCGTATTCTAGTGCAGGGAGCAGGTATTCTTCGTTAAAGCGAGACATTGTCAGAGAATGCTCCACAAACAAGATTTGCAGGCCCCATAGGAACATTATGTATGATGACTGCGAGAGCAATGGGTGCTGCACAGGTCGCCATCACTGATCTAGACACTGGTCGACTGCAACTCGCAAAGAA
>KN731839.1:0-11701 GCA_000816745.1 Ancylostoma duodenale | reverse complement strand
CCTGGAAACTAGTCCAACGGTGTGATAAGGGTGCGCCGGCGTCCCAAGTGGAGAAACGCCTGGAAACGAGTCCGATGGTGTGATAAGGGTGCACCGGCGTCCACAAGTGGAGAAACGCCTGGAAACGAGTCCGATGGTGTGATAAGGGTGCGCCGGCGTCCAAAAGTGGAGAAACGCCTGGAAACTAGTCCGATGGTGTGGTAAGGGTGCGCCAGCGTCCAGAGGTGGGGAAACGCCTAGACTCGGGTCCAGCGCTCCTATTCAAGGTGGAAAGATGTTACCCGACTGTTGCATAGCTATGGAAAGGGAGCCTCGGAGAGCGCGAAAGTGCGAAAAACGAGGGTTCTTATAAATGTGGGATAGCCAGTGTTTTGTGAAGAAGATTTCACATAGAAGCAACGCGAGCGAAGCGAGCCCATAGAGAAGCCTGAGAGTCCCTCGTTAGCCGGACGATCAGGCTGGTATATATTATTAGACAGGCTAGACAGGATTATCGGGGCAAGGAGTACAGTACAGCGGTAGATATATAATTTCCCGATAACAATGCGTTAATAAACACAATAAGTAGCAATGTCTACCTGAATCATAAAACAGCCATTGCTAAGGTGAATTCGAAAAAAAAAAGAGAACATATGTATAAGAATTCCGCCCTAATATTAACCCCTTCATGTTAAATATTCCCTAGTGATCGTTATGGCCGGTGAACGACAGAAAAATGTCTCTCAAAGAAATAGCCCATAAAGCATAAAATAGCAGTAAGCCTACAGCTGCACACCGAAGTACAGACATACGTTCCACTGTCACTTACGTACGTCTGGTGGTTCTCTGCTGCTGATGCCTAACTTCGGAAATTAATACCGGTCACTTCCGTCTATAGTAGTAGTACTAGTAGTTATAAGACAGCATCTCCACAACCGCTACAGTGTGGGAACCTAGATTTACTCCGATGTGATATATTTTTTGTTTTGTTAGCTAGAAAGTTGGGCGATTGTTGAACAGGCTTCTCTAAAGTTTCATGTGCTTGAATTGAACTAAGAACTTAATCATTGTTAGTTCGACTGCTGCTATGTAAGTATCTTAGACTTTCGCCCATTGATGGGAGAGCTTCTTAGGAGATCGGTAGAGGAGTTAAGATATCAACCCAGGAATGAAAAAGTTAAGAATCTCATTGCTCCCATGTTTCAAAATAAAAACGCAAATATATTTTAGCATAGAACACGGTGCATTGGTCCGCAAGAGATCGGTTCCATGGACTGATGCATTCAATAAAGCTCTTAACCAATCTATTAAAATTGGACTGAACTATATAATTAAATGGACTTGACTACAAATGAAGTCAAACAGGTTTTAAAGTAATCAGAGGATCAATTGTGGAGCAATTATGACGAGTACAGAATGGCTGGCGAATCTGCATAGTACGTCTTATTCTCAAGAAAAACATCTTCGAATCGAGTCATGAGGTAATCTCACAAGGTATGCGCTACCCGAGAATTCTTAGGAATTTTTCAAGTCTAAAAGCGGCCGGTAGTGTATGATTTACTCTTTGAATTATACTTTAATTCAGAATTGTCTTGGACGGTGGAGATGAAGTCTTAGCAAGACTTTGCCAGAATGAGCCTCATAAGCAAATTTAGCCTTTTCAGAAACGCAGGCCATAGGACTCAAAGGTATGACGCTGGAGTTTTGTTCTGGCCAACAACGGCTATGCTCATTAACTACGTGCACCTCACTTACGTGAGTTTGTATCTTGCAATCAAGTTGAATGAAAGGTGAATTATGCGAAAAACAATAGGAGAATAGACGTGCTTTTCAATGAATAACAGGTTATGATATATTATGATAGTCGCCAGGGGGCGTGGTTTCGGCGTTGGTTCCATGAAATCTTGAAGGCTGTATAATTAAATATGAAGCATAGTTAGAGCAAAACATTGCAGAGAGTGCGTGAAGGGGGCGGTTGCTGGCGTGATTCTTGGATTGTTACCTTTCATAAACAGAGTTTTGTTTTGCATTCGTGCAAACGCTGATCCTATAGCTACGAAAAGTCGAAGCTATATCTCCCAAACACTTACAAGGGCAAGTAATATGTATGTATCTTAGCGTTGCCAATGCATTGACGTTCTCAGGGTTTGCTAGTTTGTTAAAGATGTTATTTCTCTAAAGTAGTCTAACATAACTCCGTCCATTCTATTCAAGAAGCAGAGATACTTTATTTATTTATTCGTTTGTTTGTTTACATAATCCATAACAGGTGCTCTAAATAGAAAACTTAAATATATAACGCAGCACGCACAAATTGAGAATGGCGAGAAACTAAGCAATGAATAGTGAAACACCAAATGCAGCTGAGGGATTAGCTCCTCCAACAGCGCTTCGCGGCTCCAGAAAACATTGTATCAATAGACCAGTCATTACTTTAATAGAACTAGCTGCAGTAGTAATCCCTGCACTGAGCTCGCTTCATGCAGTGAACTGTCAGTCGACTTGCAGCGGGAATGGAGCGGTGTGAAGTCAGCTTACAGCGATTCACGTGCGATCTCATTTCTCAGATAGGGACCACTGCGGAGACTTATCCATGACATGGGACAAATATTGTCTGACTGACATTCAAACTCCGTCAAGACAATGAGATTGGGAGGGTATTCCTGCCACACCAATGTGCGCAATTCACCGACGCAATTTTGCATGTCGCTTAGGTTTTCCCGTAAGTTTAGTGCGACATCACCCGCTACTTTGCACACTATTTCTTCTTTCCTCAGGGCCTAACATCTCTGCAAAATTGTGAGGTGGGTTCATCGGTTGCTTTGACCTCGCAAAATAAATCGCATCACGGCCGTTCTCGAGGTGAGCGTAGCGTGTGGTATCGTGCGTTACTTGGTAGAAGAGGTTTGTTTACCTAAGAACTTACTCGCGATGTGAGCTTGCAATTAGCTCACCTAACATGAAGGACTTTTCAGATCCGTTTAAAGATCTGTTTCAAAGATGGAGAACTGTGAATTGCCTTGGAATCTAGGATGCGAGCAGTCTGGACAACTAAACTAATGCAGGTTATTCTATGGCGGGCTAGAATAGGTGCCCTATGATTTGCTACAAACTCGAGGCGTGAGACCCAGGCCCAAGTCCACAACTCGAAGAGGTACAAGATTAGTGTACAGATGTGCTAATCCCAAGTTACTCGTCCTTCCAGGGCATAGTATGTATATTGTAACATAGTGAAAAACCGCCATCATTTGTTTTCTTTGAAATGGTTGATTAAAAAAAATTGAAGGTTATATTAGATGTAATTTAATATGCTTCTGTCTCTGAGCCTCATTTTCAACACATTGTCTTGGACTTACTGAAGCTAGCTTTCGGCACTTAGTGCCTTCGTCGGACCTTAATTTTCAGATACAATACAACATCATCATGCAACAGAATACAGACAGACTAGCAGCAGTACCGTGTGGTGAAACGATGATTATTGACTCTAGTACCAACACCCTATACAGAGAGACTCACTGAAACATAGAAGAGTGGCGACAAAGAAGAAATGGGGCCTCACCCCTCGTTGGCGCTGGTAGAGTGAGGATTACAGAGACCAGAGAGCTGATATAAGCCAAGGAATCTAATCATCACTTGATCAACCACAATACTTCCCTTAGCTCCTCCTTAGTGTTGATTTATACATACCTATTATCTATATTTGTATCTATATATGTATATATATATATAATATTTACTATATTAGACATAAGGAGTTGTTTTCTTGATAGTTAATTGCTGAGACGATCAACCATATAGTTGAGTACCTTGGTCTAGCACCTGTCTTCGCCTTCTACCTCTTCATATATCGTATGATTTTCTGCGCTCTGTCCCTCTCTAATGTCTTTCCTACTACTATGTTCGCAACTTAAACAAACTATATTGTACATTTTTCGCCAGCAGAAATGAGCAATAAATAATACAGCATTTGATAACTTTCCAAGAAATTACATTTTTCAAGAAATTACTACATTCACAGTGATTTCTTGAAAACTATTATTTTCAAAATCGTAGCCTTTCTGTAATCGAGACTTCGTCTAGAATTCATTTGTACTCAAATATTTTGAATAATCAAAGTGCCAAGACATTGTCCTAAGGCTATTTTCCGAATCAGATGGTGTTATCCATAGGAAACGTATTAGAGGTGCGATAGATTTAGTTGCGTGCAAATGACGTTGAATTGGATATGATTGCTAGTAGCACTTCCTCCCATGAACGTTACACTTATGCAAATTGGGGGCGACCCAGGAAATGTTGGTTTGCTCAGTGATGACTCAATGAGAGTAGCATATCTTAGAGCGGGTCCATGGTTTGATACGAAGGGACAAAACAACATCTCTAGTACTTAGCAGTGCTGTGTTAATTACGACTATTCCCACATGTAAACCTATCACAAGTTGTTTGTGCTAGGCGTCAATGGTATTGAGGAGTGCAAAAACTTAGATGCAGCTGATTTCATGTATTCACAGTTGTTGTCCTGTCAAAAACAAAAACAAAACTGTTGTTCTTCCAAAAATAAGTCGCTTGATAAGTAAAAAATTCTGGAGCGTTAAGAGTTGGCAGACATGGTCGATAGCAATAAAGCCGAGCTGTGGTTACTTCACTGAAGCTAGAGCTTTTGAGTCAGAATTGTTGCCTTAGGATTCTAAGCAACAAGGATGGAGGTAACTGATGCACTACTAACTACCAGAAGAGCAACTGGCCCATGAACATGGAGGACGATAGTGCACGGCCCAGGTATGAATTGGGCCCTTTGAAATCTTGGCTCGTAATAGAGTTAGACAAGGATACAAAAAGTTGTCAAGAAAAGGTTTTTGATCCGTAAAATTTATGGATATGGAATTTGAAAAAACCACTGCAAGTTATACAAAACTCGTCCACACAAGCCCTGATCTTGGACTGGCTTAAGTTAACATACCAGTACAGCTCCAAACCAGGCAACCAAAGCAAAGTCCTAAAACAAAACTACCATGTGACAGCACTAGCTATCAGACGTAAACATTGCCCGTATTAGTGTAATTGTGGAATTTCTGTCCTGATTGAATACTCCCAGAAAAATGTTCGCCTCTAATTGGACCACTGCCAAGCGAATCTACAGACTAATTAGAACAAAGTGCTCGTGGAGTGTGTAAAAGACACGAGGTTCGGTTGCATCTGTCATTCACTTCCACGGCTCGCATTTTGGTAATTTTGATCAGGGATGGTATTACATATAGTAATTTTGCAAAGATTGTCAGTTAACCATGAGCGTTAACTGGCAGCTAACTCCCAGCTAACGAGGAATTCCGCCAAAGGTAAAGCAAGCTTTATTGGGGCAAATGTGTTTATCTAAATACGGTGGTCGAATACAATGTAAGTAGGGAGAAACCGGGGCTGCACATGAATTGACTGTTCAGGACCGAATTGTGAGCTCAAATTTTTCGACAGTAGTTTCGTCAGAATCAAAGAGCAATGGCCAAAAAAAATGCAAACATGTCAGGTGTTCAAAAAAAATCAGAGGCCTCAATTTATTTGTACCGTAGAAGGCTCAGCTTCGCACTGCATGGTCCACTTTCTTCAACAACGAAAAGCTGAGCTGAAGGCATCCAAAGGAAAGGGAATTTATAGCTGTAAATGAATTTCACCCTTGTAAAGGCGATCAGCGAAAACCCTGATTGTGCAGAAGTTATGTTTCTATAGGTGTCGTCCTTAAATCGCATTCCCGAGTCCTCCCTGCATGAGCATCTATGAGCATCTACATCATTGGGAAATGTATGCCTTCCAGCCCTTTTGGAATCGACAGAATGCGAAAGCAAACAATCGTGCCACAAGCTACAGTATGTATATGTGCTAGCAGTGCATGTAGGCCTACAAAGGCGATCCTCTCCCCATTTTCTCAGAAACTCGCTAAAAGATCTGTGGTTCCTGGAAGGGTGAGTACCAGTTCCCGCACTGAAATAACTAAACAGAATGCATATGGAATGGGAGAAATCGTTCTTTTCTGACAGTACTGATGAGCTAGAAATACCATATAGCTGAGGCCATTGGAGCTCTTGTTGCCCTGCTTGCCACGAGCATGACGGACCAACGAGAACAGGAGGAAAAGAATCGGAAAAAGATTGGTGTAAAGAGAAATAAATCAATATCAAAGGCAAATACTACCTTCTGGAAGAATGGTGAGTTCTTTGCACTAGCTGGCCACCTTTGCTTGTGACTCGAATTGAGCACCTCATAAATGAGGTCATTCTCGGAGCATGAATTCCAAGTGATAGTTGACGTTACGAATCGGAGAAGCTGTAGACGCTCCAGAGAGGGGGTCAGATCCTACTAATCCAGCGGGGCACGTTGCATGTGTCTTTATATTCGTAATAATTTGTGCTGAAACTATCCTATCCGAAAGAACATAGCAACAGGTTGAGAATTTTTAAGTCCGGTCGAACTAGGAAATGGACTGCTACGTCCTTGCAAATAAGCCCTACTTCAGAAAAAGCAGGAAAGTGACGTGACCTCCCACTAATGGAATTGATGAATGAAGGGATGCAATGTTATGATGCAAGGTGATATTTGCTGGAATTCACGGAAGATTTGTTACAGCACGCTTATGCCTGTCCGAACCTGTGAAAGGACCTGTTAGATATCTCGTCATTGCAGCGCCTTTTTCTCTCCAAGCCGTTTCCAAGGAATTTCCCGAGTTCCTGGAAGCGTACTGGTTATCTGTGGCCCATTCAAGCGCTAGAAGGAAAGATCAGAGCTTTTCAAAAGTGGCACACTTCACTGTAAAAAAAACCCGCTGCTGGATTGTACGCATAGCTGTGAGATTTGCGCTGTCACAAAAAAATGTCCTTATGAATTTTCGTAATAAAAGGGGAAACATGATTACGGCTATTCACCCCTCATCGCGATAATAAAAACACGCTATTTCCAAGACCTAATCAGTCCCCAGGAGACTCTCCTATGGAAATGGTCTACTATTGCCAAATAAATGACATCGAGTACACTGTTTCCAGAATGCCCTTAGCACTTTGTCCGACCGCCTTTAAAAATACGGCTCGATTCTGAGTTGCGAGCTCACGTGGCTCCAACATCATGTAAGATTTGTTGCATCAATGTCAAGATTAGGTGGACGTTTTAGCTGGGCTTCTGTGGAATGTTCATCACCCTCAATAATATTGAGCTCAGAAGGGCTCAAAACTGAGAGAAAATGCAAATGCATTACTTTAGAGAAAAATCAGAGCAGTTAAGAGTGGTCCCTATTCGGAAGCAGTTACCTCCTCTCAAGATCTAGCTTCTTGAAGTCAGCTTGTTATTAAAAGTGAACGTTCTCGGATTAGGCACCTGAGATGATACTCTTACACACATATTGAAATTCATTGCTACCTGATATGTATTGAGACGAAAAATTGTGCTGATTACATACATACGTAGATGAGTCGTTTTGAGCCTGTCTCTTATTCCCACCCTGGTTAAAGGGTCTGTAAAACGAATAGTTCGAACCTTCTCCTGATACTTTGTAGACTCTTGTTCAGATCTTGATAGTAACACTACCTCTAATTACATATATTGAGCTCAGAAGGATATCTATAGCCTAGAAGGGTAAGAATAATCAGGGATCTTGTTCTTGCCTTCCTAACCCTGAAACTTGAGGTTAGATTGCAACCAACGAAATATTGGACGTTTAGGCCAAATTACGGAAGAAGAGGTAAGCTCACTCTGGATCACAGTTTACGTGATGTTGGTATATCTTCTGCCAGATTCAATTCATTTTTGTCAGAACATCAAAATGGTTGTCTATGCTTCCGCTGGATTTAGTGAACACTACTAATGGCTCTCTCTTCCCAAGACGGTTGCGTCAGATCAGTCTCTCGAAGACGCCGGGTATATCCAATGTTTTTGAGCATAGTTCAGTAGATTAGTTGCAACTCACTTTATGCTACACTGTCACTTCATTTTTTTTTACCGAATAGTTCGGTGTGATGTTGCCGAAATGAATTAAGTAGATTTCCGGATCTGCCACAGAACTGATATGCCTCTCAGCCTCCTCAATCATTTATAGCTTCTATTTCTACGCTGCATCTACTGCTTTACCCACGCACATCACTATACGAACGGCATGAGTTGCGATTGTCAACGGTGGGCGAAAGCTGTACTTACCTACCGAGATACGCGTGGAATTAAACCCAGACTCCGCGGTGTCTACTGTTCTACTCATCGCATGAAAGTGAGGGTAGCGAGGGGTATCATCTAAATCTCTGTGAATGTCATCATGGTACTCCTAGGTATAGTCAAATTCATTCTAAGCGGTAGATTTTAGTGCTTTGTCATTTACAGTCCCACGAAATCTTTTCCTCAAAACAATGAATTAGTCCTGACTCATTATCGGTAAAATCACCCGTTTGTTCATGTTATCCTGTGCACTAACAGGGCTGCGTGACAAGAGGTACGCTGCTAAGCTGTGATTGGTCGATTCACGCACGCGTCGCGGTTGCAGCCATCTAAGGTTCCAGTGGGTCTGCAGGGAAATGGACAAGTTTTCTAAGCTTGAGTAGGACAGATGAATGCTACGCAGCCAACAAACTGTGAGGAGGTGGTCATTGATGTCATTCAATGCATGGAATTTGAAAGATCAGGCTGAACTTGAGACACATACGCGTGCGGCGCGGTTGCTTCGCGGCGTACGTCTTGACCGCCACCCCACCTCGAGTGCAAGCAATAAATAAATAAATAGAGTAATAAGTATTAAGCTGAGGAGATGTTGACGTCAGCTGTATTTGTCTCAAAAATTTTCAATTCTGTATTCACTTCAAGGAGCATTCCATGGCAATTCAGAACACATATGTACGCGTTGCCTACTACTGCTAATTTTTTGTTGTTTACTGTTTACATGAGCTGTCTTATGCTACAAGTACAAAGACACAGTTACAATTACAAATGTGTACGATTACATACTCGCCTAAAAAGTAATCATTTGTTGGCAGGAATACTGAAGTGAATGATCGAATATTGCCAGGAATTGCCTTTTGTCTGCTCAGAGCCAAATAATCGGAACCTGCTCTATTATTGAAGAATTGAACTGCACTTATCACTGAGTTGTCCCTCCTAAGATGGCTTGAACGTGCAGTATATCTTAGGATCAAGCCCGCATACGTAGTCTATGCGCTTTATGAAACCTTATAAAATCAGATTTTCTTCTCTCTTTTTTTTTGCAGAGAGAATGCACACCCAATTTTTCTTTCCTGGCAGCTGCAGGAGGAAGATTGTTGTAATCGAAATCGGCATTTTTTACCGAAATCTTCCTTGTAAAGCGGTTTTGGACCTTTTTAAAGATAACAGTTCCGTATTCAAGTAGAGACTCTAAATAACTCTCAAAAGCACAGAGAAGAACCAGAGACAAGAATGGAATTGTCCTGGTTGTTAATTCCTTGAATAGCCCTTACGTAGCATCCGTAACTTTGGTAGCAACTTGTTCACGATGCTGATCAAAGTTAAGGTCATCGTTAACAAAAATCCCAAGTCATTCATTTGGGTGACTTCATCAATGAATTGTCCTCCAACGACGTATTTATGGTAGCGCCCATTTCCTTCAATGTGCATTACTTTTTTTTCTGAGGTAGTGGAAGATCTCTTTCTATAGACCATTTGTCTATGTATGTACTAATTTGATTGCTTTTTGTAGGGGTGCCTAAACATCATGAACGGAAATCTAATAAGTTTTGAGATCATCCGCAAACATGCAACACTTGACGTTCGTTGTACTTACAAGAAGTGGGAGTTCATGAATGTAAATATTAGAGACGATTGGGAATAAGACCACCCCCTCCCCCTTGTGGAACTATACTCCAAACCTGCTTAGCTCGGGCGGGCAAGGTGCTATTTATATGAGCGCCGAAAACGCATCAGTGAGGAATGCACGGACCCAAGCATTGATGTGAGGATGTATCCCAATGATTCCTAATTTTCGAAGGAGCATTCCATGAGGAACTTTGTTAAATGATTTGCAAAAGTCAGGATAGACTACGACAGTTCTATATCCTTTGCCAGCATTGATTGTCCAATCATTCAATATTTGTAGGATTGCCAACATTGCTGTTACCGTAGAATTACATTTCTGAAACGTGCTGGAATTCAGAAATAATGGAATGTTCTTCAAGGTGACTCTCATTCTTCTTCTTAAGCATTTTCTCGAACGTTCTCGCAAAGATCGAGGTGATGCTTATTGGGCGAAGTTAATAAAGGGTGTGTATGGAGGTTTTTTTGAGATAGGAGTCATGAGCGAAAGTTGCTAATTTAAAAAGTATGCTCAAAGCGACAGTTCAAATTTTTCCTTTGACAATACTTTTTAAATCAAGCGCTGCATCTTTTCGATGCTGGTATCAAATTTCATCAAGTAAACTCTTTTCCGCCGTGTTATCTTCCTCTAAAAACAAACAAACACGAGTGGGAATTCTCGTAACTTCTTCGTGCCGCAAAATTGATACAATCAAAACGTCATTAGTTCTTGTGTTTAGATGCAGCCCTACTTTGTGGTGAAAAAACATTGATTAATTCGAAATTTAAGCAAGCCGCCATATTCATTCCATAAAGTAGTTAATTTTTTGTGTAGGGCAGCTTTTTTTATGGGGAAAAGTAGAAAGGGTCACTGATTCAGGTCGAGCATACGTTTTCGTTCGACAACATGAATTGTTATCTCAAAAATGAGTTTTCTTTTTTGCTCAAACTAAAATATTTGCCATTCATTATATTTGCCACGTACGTAAGCTGCCGCTCGAAGCAATGTTTTCATCCTTCATGAATAAACAGTACTTTTCAAATTACTACATTACTGTTGCAGAAAGCTGTTCTTTGTAGCTGGTTCTTCTTTTTGCTTCGGAGTGATTTCGAACCAGTGAGAATGCATTTTTGATTGACTAATAAATCTCCATTAATGTTTGACACGTGTTCGTCCGACTCTGAGAAACCAGTAACGAAGCATTTTTCTTTTTTGATTTCGATGAGCAGGACATCTATGTATGTTGACAGCAAAGCAGCACTTTTTTTCTCGACAGTTATGAAAGGCATTCCAATTCTACAGGGTCTAAATAGCAGTGGCGAGATATGCCAGCTCATAAATCTAACGAACGAGGAGTTATGTATGGTTCTTTCAGTGGGAAAAGTTTCCATGAGAACTACATATGGATTGAAATAACGTAAGACATCTCTACGACCTCTAGACACATAGTCTATATTGAAGAGAATGTACTTTCAAGGCAAACTAAATGATAAAAATAAAATAGAGGGCACACAACTTACCTGCTCAAGGATTTCAGAAATCAGTTTCCCGACAGTTAGTAGTTCATAGTCTAGCAGTTATTAGGAGCAGTAAACATTCTCGTGACGCTTGCTTACTGAGGTTCACCCAGGTGCGTCCGTAGACTATTAACTAAATGCGCATTTCTAATCCAATCAAGGAAAATGAGAATCAACACGGAACCTCTTAACGGAGTTTTCGAAGGGGAGAACATTTCACCTTTATGTTGATCTAAGGCGATATTTATGACTTTGCTCCCATCATTTTCCGAAAATATCATATATACAGTCGTAAGTTTTTTTTCTTCTGTCACACCACGTTGTTATTTCGGAACTTCATTTTCAAAACCACAACCTGGTTGGAACTGTAGTTGCATTTCTGAAATTTCTTGTTTTCTTTTCTTGAAATTCAGTATTTTTT
>KN731835.1:0-11054 GCA_000816745.1 Ancylostoma duodenale | reverse complement strand
GCAGCTGGACTTAACAAATTTCTCAGTCTTGATACTATTCGCATGTCTCTCCGTGCATTCAAGAAATTGGCCAGAGTCAAAACTTGCTCATTGGCTTCCTAGAGTCAATACACTTGACTGCTTTTCTTTGTACTGCATATTTGTATCCTGTATGTATTTGCTATGTATGTGATAGTCTATACGCGTAAACGAGCTATGTATGCATTGTCCGCGTGAGCATTTGGTTGCGACTTCAAGTGAATGAATAGATAAACACTTTTTGTGAAGTTGAGTCCAAGTCGTCTGATGTAAAATGTTACTTCACGACCAACAAGTAATGTTTGTCTACCGTAATTCAACAGAAGCGTTTTTAGGTGTAAAATGGTTGTAAGTCAGCGGGTGAAATAGTTCCAGTTGCGAAGCTGGGTCAGATCCTGAGGAGGATGGCTATCCAAAGTTTCTGCTGTATGCATACCGTAACCATGCAGAAGCTCTCCAGAATTCATCCTTTACACTCGGTACCAGCGCACCAAATATACTCTTTCTACAGCTATCTCTTTGAAATAAAGTCCAAATCCTTCCAGGCCCGAGGTGGCCCAAAATGCAAAACGGGTATTGTCGTCAATGTGTTAAATAGCCCAGTACAAATATGTATGTTGTAAATCATTCATATCGGTTTTTTAAACATCTCTGAAGTGATTTTGCGTAATTGATATGTTGCTATCGCAGCAGACGTAGAGAATTTTACGACCCTTATCATGAGACAACTAGACTATGCAAGTGGATTCTTTCTTTGTGCAAATCGCTATCCATGTAGGTGAGTGCTCATGGAATTCTATTGTATTTTTCCAATCCTTTCATTTCTGTTTAGGGGAAATGTAGCTAACTTGTTTAAGAATACTATTATGTTAATGAAGTACTATAAATAAATACTATGGCTATCCATTTCATGTGATTTCTAACACCTAAGGATGTGTTTCGAACAATATGTTCATAAAAT
The DNA here is from genome assembly GCA_000816745.1 of Ancylostoma duodenale. NCBI lineage: Eukaryota > Metazoa > Nematoda > Chromadorea > Rhabditida > Ancylostomatidae > Ancylostoma > Ancylostoma duodenale. The sequence continues at coordinate 10,075 of KN731835.1, read as the reverse complement.
TGTTTACGCCTATTTTTATATAATCATTCGTCTAGTATTTCGCTTGTGTATTGTATTTGTATTCTGTTACTCGACCTAAGGTGACATTTTGTATTTTTTACGTATTCTGCATAATTTCGCATAATTACGCATATCTCCGCAATATTGTGTGTAACGCAATTGGGCTCACCTGTTAAAGAGCGTGTAGTTGATGAGATTGCTGTCGATTGTTGTACGGGTGTAGATGCTGGTGTAGATGGTGCCGATGATGACGGTGATGACGGTGATGACGGTGATGGTGATGATCCTGGAAAACAGCCACCATCTTCTTTCAAGCCTGTTTTTGCGCTTTCAAATACACTTTTACCGCTTAGCGGTCACATGAAGACATGAGCTCAGCGCTTTCGAAGGTTTCCAGTGTTCTCTGGTTGTTTGAGGAAAATCAGGCATTATTCATTTCGTTACGCACTACCTATCTAACATGTTCTCCCTTGGGTTTGTTTTTTTCCCGAGATGTCCTATTTGGGCCAATTACACGCCTGAGCGAACAAGAGATGAGAACGAGTTAAGCATTACTTCAACTACCTTGTCCAAATGTATTTCGATAAGGAAAGCTGATCCTAAGTGAGAATAACTAACAATTCCAGAATGTTTTTAATTCCAGAATATCCTGAGAATCTTCTGCTCTGGCAATGACGTCAACAAATGATATCAGAAGCACAGCACGCATTTACCAAAGGCGAGATGAAGAGTTCAGGCCATACTGTGTCACGGAAGAATGGAGAAACATGGAATTTCCCGTGACACACCTAAGTCGGTGTTCTATAACTACGAACAAGATTGTATTTCTGATGCTTACTTTGCTGTTTCAAATCCTTCGCTTTTTCTTATATCATCTGTGAATGTTTAGAAGTGGAAGGACTTCAGAGAGTAAGGTAGAGAGTAAGGTGAGCCCACCACTTACTACAACAGGTTTGTAACGATCACTGGACAAATCTAAGGCGTTGACGTCTAGAATGTTCAAGTAATCTCGTGGAACTACAAAAGCTGCTCTACGTAGCTGCCTTAGAGAGTGAGATATCAAGAAAAGGAAAGATTGCTCAGAGACGAAGCGGTACCAAGTTTTCCTACCAAAACTACAGCTGTACTGTAGAAGAAACATCTCCGCAATAATATCCGAATATGACAGTGTTCTATGTATAAGAGGAACTCCACCAAAAATAGTCGCACACGGCAGGTTTACCTGTAGAAACTGAGATTGGCGGAGATTGAGGAGTTGAGCGTTCCGTGGTCGACTGCCCAGTCGTAGTAGTGTCCAGTCCTTGAAAAAATCTATACAGACCGATTTGGCAAATTTAGTAGTACCGAAACATAGTACGGGTTATGTGATTGCAGTGAGTTTAGCCGTATTCTTCAGCCTACAGTTCTTCTTTACTCAGTAAACTACGATAGATATAAAACTACGATAAGTATAAAAGTAAAAATTTTATGTAATAATTTGCGTAGCTACTACTCAAAGGTGATAACGATTCAGCCGTCTGATATATGTAGCAAGTTAGCTTCGAAAGCTATTATTACTAATACTTCCGAGTTGCAACTAATTCCCTAGTAAAACCTCGTTGAGAGGTCGTCGCAGCGATTTCTCAAAAACAATTGCTCTCATGCAGAAGAAAAAACTCAATGAATATTACGTTACGGTATTCGGTACGAAATGGAGATGAAAAGGGGACGGTAGTAAATTTTGTCGAAGCTAGGGGTAACATGGTCTTCCAAATACGCACATAACTGTCCCAATATGAATAATTTCTCCATTGAAAGACCAGGGAATCGTTTCTGAGATTTCCGCGTGAAAAAATCTCCAGGAGCTGATGATAACAACGGTGTATGTATATTAAAACTGCCGAAAAAACCGTTTTCAGGCTCCAGTTATTGAGGAGCCTGTGGGCGGAGCAAATGCGAAATTAATTCATGTCAAAAACGATTCTGAGGGACGGTGCTTTTGAGTGGTGTTGTCATAATACGTGTTCTCTACCGCTCCGGGAAACGGATATGGTTTTTAAATATGACAAGGTACCTAATCCGGACCCCATCGCTTCTCCACATGTGAAATCCACTACGAACACTTTTCGCTTATGCATAAATCGTTGCACTATCCACTATGCTTAGATGAGGGTATAATACTAGACTAGGCTCTCTGGTATGTACATACATACGTAGTTGGTTGTTTCGAATTGTTTGGTGATTTTGTATGGTGCCTCATGTTTGTTTGTTTTTTCTTGAATTTTTGCCTCGTATAAAATTATTCTTAAGACTGGCAGCTGTTGTTCATTTGTTCTATGTTGTAGCAAAAATAACGCATAAATATCCCTTTTAATACATTTTTACTGTTAAAGAGGCAATATGGGCCAGAACAACGGACAAATTTGTGGAATGTCATTTTCTTCAATTCTTCTTCAGACTACAAAGGTTACATCCTGTTACTCTGCGGTACTTTTCAACACAGTGCATAACGGAGAGTTCCTAAGAGGGACGGGTCTATCAGGGAGCTGCTCTCCTCCTTGGTCTCAAGTCTTCGTTTGTGTAGTTGTCAACATAAGAGAATCCTTGTCCAGTAAGACATACGTACACATGTGTGCATTATTATTGTGGGTGGTAAAGACAACATCCCTGATAAAATCTTCCTGGTGAATCCCACTCTCTCAGGGATTTTTTTTCTAAAAGTGTCAAACTTTCCGCTAAATTCGTAAGAGAGCATCCTCATTGAGGTCAGCTCCGATGTAGGGCCACTTTCCACAAGCTTCACGTGATCTATGTATGCTTTGTGTGCTTTTATTTGAGTGAATATAGTATATATTCTAGACGTTGCTACTGTGCAGTCGGCTTTATAAATAGTTTTGTATACATTTGAGCACACTGACGAGCAATATACTCCAATCACTGACCAGGCTTTGATGTTGATGTTGAAACGGGCGCGTCTGTCAAGGCTGAAAAAAAGACATTAACCGGAGATGATGAATAAATTCGCTTACATTCAGGTTTAATTTTCTGCAACTCACCATTTTCGCAGAAGTCGCCATAGAACCCGTTCACGCACACACATGTTCCGACACTTGCAGTGCCACCATTGAGACAAACCTTTAAAAAAACAAGCCTAACCCTTATGGCTCAAGGTTATTCACCTTACGGATGGTCAGAAGCAGCAAATTACCCTGTCGTTGCAGTAGTCGCCCGTGTATCTATTGTCACAACCACATTCACCGTACGAGTTGCGAGTTCCATGTACACATTGAGGCACGGAATCTGGAGTTTACTTCATGGATTGACCAATTTTGACGAACTGAATGCCTTCTAACTTACCCGCTTTAGCCGGCTGCGAAAAGAAGAAGGTTCGCTGGAATTTTGTACCCTTGGCATCGGTACCACTTATTGTGTACTTCTGGTAGGTAGTCTTCGGTGACTAAAGATGAAAATTCATGGACGGTACATGAAGCCGTTCAGTTCAAGGGCCTTCGATGAAAGTTAGTTAGCACAGACCGTGAACTGGTCAGTCACAAACTGACTCGCACAGCCGACAGGATCTCTAGGGTGAATAGACTGGCCAAGTAGCAGTTTGTCATTCCATGGAGCAGAGAAGTCCGCATCGGTGATAGTGAGCGAGTCCAGAGTGACACCATAATTTGCGTCGCGTGAGTTCGTCACGCGAGCGGTCACGTATACACTCATGTTCGTTCCTGAACTCATTTCTCAAAGCTACTCATAACCCACGAAGGATGGAGTCTCACCAAGTGTCGAGAATGGTCCAGATTTCACGACATCTACATCTGGCGAAGACGAGAATCCAGGAATGACATGAATGGGAGATTCGGCTCGAGCCTAAAGTTCCATGGTTGGTTATCTTCTCATAGAGTTTTGTCGTCAAAAAATCTGTCACTGTCCTTCCGTGCGTGATAAGGCTGGTGCTACACTTTTCGAGGAGTATAGCGCTTTCGGCCACTGTGACTGCGGCGACACTGTTTTGGTGCATATCGATTGGTTGCCGACGATAGCTCTAGCGACGCACCGCACACAATCGATGTGCACCAAAATCAATGTCGCCGCGCTGCAGCGATCGAAAGCGTAAAAATCACTCAGTAGTATGTACAGCCAAAAATGCGTCTATGTGGCAGTGTGGGTTGTTTTTTAAATGACTGGCATCCAATGCCATCTACAGAATCTAAATTCCGGGTTGTCCATGCTGGTCAAACTTAACCATCCAGATTTCTTCTTCCAGAAAATGTTGACATAAACCTAACTAAAATGGCAACCCAAGTAGATTGCATTAGAATTACCAGAATTCGCTCAGACCTAGGATGGTTTTCACAAGTTTTCAGTGACGCAGCTAGTAAAACCCCTGGAAAAATAAATCTCGAAGGCTAAATTTGGCCATGATGGACAAACTGGAATTTAGCTAGTAAAACCCCTGAAAAAATAAATCTCGAGGGCTAAATTTGGCCATGATGGACAAACTGGAATTTAGCTTCTTGTTTATAGTCGTCCGTATTTCGGGAAAACCGCCATCGGTGCACGTTTTCCTCCGGAAATCCGGTTTTTTTTTCAATGCATAGAGAAATTTAAAACCATCACACTTACCTGGATGAAACAACTACCGGAAGTAGTTTTGATACTAACGCTCCACTGTCCTCCTGCTGGTCCAGATGACTGCATTGCTAGAAATTTCAAGGAGTTCGCAGTAAAAGAGTGCCTTGAGCACTTTTAAAAATGAAGTAAAAATAGCGCAGATTACCAAAATCGATCACGAGAGCAGCCGCATCGTTCATTAGTGCATTCCTTGTGTTCACTGCCACAGCTTTCCCTAAATGAGAGATTCAGCTTTTTCAACCATTCTTTTCCCTTCTATTAGAGATGATTTTATGTCCTCTAGATTGGAAACATGTACCTGACCCATCCAGAACAGATATAGCTCCTGCAGTGGCTACATCATTCCCAGTTATGTCCAGAATCACTCGGGAAGCAGTGGACTCAACGAAAAAGCTCACTTGCTGAGCTGTGGTACAGTCCTCAACGAATGGCAATTTTAAATAATTCTTCCATGTTAAATTCTTGTATTTGTACCTTGAAACCGTCATCGTAGAGTAGCGCATTTTCCTTGATTATTGAATTGAGGACGCCCGAAATCTTAAAAGCAAAGATGGACATAGTCAAGGTTTCAGCGGGGCTGGAAACAATTTAGAAATTTACACTTCTTGTCGCCAACACTGTCAGTGGAAGAAGACGTCCACCAGATTGTCGAGCTAAAAAAGGGGATCTTTTCATTGATCTACATATATATTCTTTTTACTGGTACCTACCAATCATAGGCACACGGAAGTCACTCGGTTGTTGAGGATAATCCTGTAGCTGCATGAAGAAGATATTGACCTGAAAATGGGGAACAACCTGAGAGAGCACTGATCGACCTGAAGAGTCCGATGAAGATTCAACACGGTGTCTGAATCCAGAATGAAAATAAGTACGTAGTTGCAGCCGCTGTTCAGCATACTTTTCTGCCTTCTTTTTTTTTTTGCTAGATGTTCCCTTTTCCACCTATAGAGCTATTTGATGTGACGATGGACGATGGTCCAGTGATGACACATTCATGTTCTTGTACCGCAAAAAAAAACTGCAGATACCTTGGATGAATTGTGTCACGAGGGTAGAAAATCTTTGCTGCTTACACTAATTATAAGAAGGAACCTTTCTCCAATCTAGAAGCACTGAACTCTAAGCAAATGGGTACAGAACGCGAGAACAGTAGCTCTCTGGGAATCTGTTCGATTCCCGTGAAAACCTTGACGCAAGGAAGCTTCACGAATCACAGGGGACGACTCAGGAATGCCACTGTTGTACTCGCGGTGGAGTATAGCGCTTTCAGTCCTTGCGACCCTGCAACGCTGAATTTCGTAGATATTGATTAGTATGCGCTTAAAACGACAACATCGCCAGCGATGCGCTTTTCTAAGTCGATATGCACAAAAATCAATATCACAACGAGCCAGCGACTTTGAGCGTCATACTTCTTCTAGGCTTCAGCGGTAACCGAGGAAGAGTAGTCCATTCAAAGAGAATGGTCAGGACTGATCAGTCCTACTAAGGAACTATCATAGAGGCTTTTAATTGGATAGAATCTTCGATGTGCATGCTCGTGTTTCATGCTTTGGAGAAACATCACTTCTTAACTTGGAGACGTGTCCCGACAGGACAACACATAAATAAATATTTTTTCCGCTTTTTTTTCTCGGAAGATCAATTCAGCTTCAGATCATGGAGATCATCGAAGGCACCGTCTCACATGGAAACGATCTCCAGGAGCTCTCGATAACAATTGTATACGTTGGTTCCACGTAAAAGGACCCATTTTTGAGTCACAACTTTTGGGGAGCTTGTGGGCGGAACCAGGGCAGGACAGCACATTTCCCTCGTCACCTTTTCCCTTACTGAACACAGATGAAGCGCTATTCATATTCTGGCAGAGACTGGATGATGAGAAACTCTTATATTTAGTACAAATTTTCTCAGAAGGTGCGCTCCAAGAAGTGCATCATTCGGAAACCTCGTCCTACCGCCTTGGCTCCCCTCACAAACTCACAATAATTGTGGCTCGGAAACGGTTTTTTCAACGGTGTTCTATGAGGAAGTACATGTACCATTGCATCAGTAGCTCCTGGAAATTCCTTGCGCGTGACAGTCTCAAGAACGACTGTGAGATGGGACAGTACCGTTATAGAATTATAAGTCGACTATGGGCAAGTTGCGAGCTAAGTTTGACACCTCTTTTCCTAGTTCAGAAAGGACCCTACAGTTGGACCGTGGGTGCTAGTTATACGTACGTGGGTGATTTCAGCCCTTGCTGCACAACTGCTTCAACAGAAAGCGTGCTTTCAGAATTCAAGCATGGATGTTAAATTCAGCTCATGGAGAGTGAACAGTACCCATTGACTTTCAAGCTAGTTTCACCGAGTTGTTAGGACAAGTATCGTCCCAATTACAAGTTGAATCTCTTCCATTCCATTTGTTTTCATGCGGCTGGTCACACTCCCTTTTCACGGCTGCGGGAAGACAATCATTACCTGAGTGCCCAGACGTTGCTTGAGGAGAGTGTTAGAAAATCTCGTGAAGTTGTGAGAGGTGAACACATAGATGACAGATGGTGGTTGAATTGTGATTTTGTATGCCTGCAAAGCATCTCACTCCTTGTAGCAGCTAATTTTGCATGGAATTTCTACTTCTTGAATGGCTTCGGCAGCCAACGTCGTCACTGGATCGGTGTTCGTGAAGTTATTCAGTGCGTCATTGAATGCGGCGACGAACTGGTCGGTGTGTGCGGTACTGATCACGTTGGTCACCACTGAAACATACTACTTATGTTCACAAGTATGCTATCCCGAATATTCTACACCAAAGTCAAAAATTTCGGTCGAACAAAAGTAAGAAGTACAGTTTTGGACGAAAGAGAAGAACAATTGAAGGCCTTTGTCCTCCACAAATAACCAAATTACCCGCTTTCTATTCTGTCCTTACTATAAAACTCACCGCTTTCATCGAAAGTGATGAGCGAATACTGCTTAGGAATGTCGTTGCTCTCCGATTCGCTAATGAAACTGCTGATCATCTAAATTTAAAAGTTACAGTTAACGCACAACTGTGATTCAATTGGAATCACTCTAGCCATGCTCCGAAAACAGCGCCAAAGTTAAAGGCAGAGTCACATCTCAGTTTTGATTCCGAGACATTAACAGATTCCGGAACTGCGTCCAAGCTTAGATTTACCACCCTTACCAACCCTGGGTAAGCTTACCTGCTGTAGGTAGACGCTCGGCAAAACCATTGCGATATTTCTTTCAATAACGAAAGTTATCTGAAATATTAGAGCTCGTGGATGTAACTAAAAAGGAATACTTTGCTGCAAAATTGGTCAAACCCTTTTAAAAAATAATTTTTTCAAATTTACACGCACCTGCCGGAACTCATGCTGTCTAACATCATGGGTTTCTAGGTAGTTCCACTCTTGGCACGCAACTAGAATAAAATAAAAAGTGATTTATTCCTTCTCCTTGTAGAGATTCTGGAGTATCAGTGAATTACGTACTGTACTGGCAGAACTGTCCATTGAAGCCCGCTTCACAGACGCATTTATAGTCCACTACTACTCCGCCGTTTTGGCAGATCGGGCTTTCGCACTTCGCCCCGTTGAAGCCAGGCCGACAGTTGCAAGTGCCATCTGGAGATGGTTTTTTCCAGAAAAAATAGGTGGCTGCTTAGATTCTATGCTCACCACTAGCAGCGGAACCGCCGTTGAGACAAACGGTTGGATCCATGTAGCAGTAGGCCCTCTGCGTGCGTTGCATGGTCGTTTCGTTGGTTTGGAGAGTGACCTAAATGTGGAGTGATTTCATAAAATCATATCGTGGCTTTATCAGGTGCATATAATGAAAATGTTTGAGCTTCTGTGAAGTATCGGATGACCCAAAGTTAAAGGCTCACCCCGGAGTCGTTTTGGAGATTTTCATATGAAAAGAATGTTCAGAAGCTTCTGACCACAATGATATAAGTGATTTCACCTGAAACCGCCAAAAACTTCTGTTTCGATCCTCAAATTATGGGGGGGGGGCTTGTGGGCGGAGCCAATTCGGGACTGGGGGGGGGGGTTCGGTACGGCACACTTCCTTGCTGCTCACACATGGCTGATGAGGAACTCTCACGAGAAGTACGAATATCCTAAGAAGATGTGCATTCTGCAGTGCATTATCCAGAAATCTCGTCTATTCTCCTTGACCCCACCCACCGCTCATTACTGTGACCGTAATTTTGGGCCACCCCCAGTGCTCCAGTGCGAACATTTCTAATTTTTTGATGGTTATCATTGTCTAACTTGGATAGAACCCCACCGTTGATAGGAAATAACTGTACGGTTTCTTGCAAGCGAAGGGAGTACTGAAAAAGCTCTCGTAGTGGCACGACGGGAGGCGACGTGTTCCGACTGCACTGAAATTTTCGGAAAATTCAAAAACCGTTATGAAACTCAGATGATAAGCAGCATATGTGTAGATGAAAAGAAAAGTAGCTGCTACCATCGAAGATCTTACTTGTATCGTACTGTCTCATCGCTGTTAAGGACCAGAATATTCGGCTGCACATCCGACTGGAACTGCGAGCTGATGTGAATGACGGGATTTGCTGCGGTTGCTGAAAAGCACCAGTCAATAAGTGTACAGCAGATGGTGAGTGATAAGCAGTACACTGTATAGATGATCCAGGATATGCTTGAAATCTGCTAAATGGTCTCCAGAAGGCCTGGATTTCGTATTTACATTTACATTTACATTTATTTGCCGATCAATATTTTACAATATGCGGCACCTCAATAGATCAATCCATTCCTTTTTCGTCATGACTCTCGCTGTGCATTGCCAATTACATGTTCCGAGTAGCGTTTGGAAATCATCACGCCAACGTGTCTTCGGTCGGCCAACTGGTCGTTTTGAAGGAGGACGCCATTCCATGAACTTCTGAGACCATTTCACATCCGTTGATCTGGCAAGCTCCCAGCCATAAGCCCATTTCCTTTCAACTGCACTAGCTAACACGTCTTTGATCTTAGTAACTCCGCGCAACCATGCATTCGTTTTCTTATTCAGAAGTCATACTCCAACCATGCCGCGTTCCATTCGTCTTTGTGCCAAAGCAAGTTTATTTTCTGCGGCTTTTCACAGTGATATTAGCACTAAATTTAGCAAAAAAAAAAATGCAACAGGACCCCTCTACATCTTTTTAAAAATAGGATAGCCTCTTTAAACCTCATTCTTCAGTAATTCCGTTGCCAATTTCTCCTGCTGTACCACCAGCTACACCATCGAAATCACTGGACTTGGTGCTGACCTCGGACAGACTGACCGTTGTCGAATCCGGTCACCCTGGTTAGCGCACGTTATCCTTCCACCCTTACTTCACGCTCCGTCGTAGAACGTTACTCTTACAGAGGTAAAACCGAAGGAGATGATGAAAGAGGACATGGATGAGCTGGAGCGAGCGCTCAGAGAAATCGCTCAGTCGTCAAAGG
>KN731833.1:0-11709 GCA_000816745.1 Ancylostoma duodenale | reverse complement strand
TCATCAGTAGGGAGAACTTCACCATCAGGTCCAAGTGGTCTACCTTCGTCATCTTTCTCAATGACTGTTCCTTCATCGGTGACAAAATTGCCGGAGGCATCAGTAGGCAGAGGTGAGCCATCGGGTTTCTTGATAGGATAGATGACATTTCCGCTTTCATCAGTTGGAAGTTCCCTGCTAGGCGCTCCTTCCGATGGAGCAGCGACGTACTGTCCGCTGCTGTCGGTCGGCAGTGGCTCTCCATCCTTGCCTAGGGGTGTTCCACTAGCATCAGTTGGAATAGGTTGTCCGTCTTCTCCTAGTGGATGACCTGATTCATCTGTCGGCAGCGGGCTACCATCAGGCCCAAGAACTGGGTGAATAGGTCGCCTGTGTTCATCTGTCGGCAACGGTCTGCCATCTGGTCCTAGTGCGGGATAGATGTAGTTCCCAGAATCATCGGTAGGTAGAACTTCACCATCAGGTCCTAACGGTCTGCCTTCGTCATCCTTCTCAATGATTGTGCCATCTCTTGTAATAAAATTACCGGATTCATCCGTCGGCAGAGGTGATCCATCAGGGTGTACGATTGGTATGATTAGTCGTCCACTCTCGTCTGTTGGTAGGTCGATTGCACCATGCTCTGTTGGCGGCAGTACTTCAGATGTTGGCTGCGGAGTTCTATCCGTTCCTGTTACCACTGGTGGTAAGACGTAGTCTCCATCCTTATTTTTCTTCAGAGGTTCCCCATATTGATCAATTGGCACACCTTCTTCATTAGTAGGTATGATGGTTCCCATCGAGTCGACATAGTGCCCACTTTCATCAAGGTGCACCGGTTCGCCATCGACGACTATCAAAGGAATTTCTGGTACGCTGTCAGTGACCTGGATAACGCTACCTCCAGGCTGAACCACAAAATAACCTTCCTCATTCATAGGGTATGGACGTCCATATTGGTCAAGTGGTCTTCCTATAGAGTCTATGCTGATGACTAGCCCTTCGCTATCGATCGGACGGCCACTTTCATCAAATTGGATTTCCTCTCCATGGATATCAACCATCCTAATTATTGGCATGTTGTTTGCGTCTACTGGAAGAGGCTTTCCGCTCTTATCAATTAGGGGATAGATCCACGCTCCAGCCTTATTCTTAGGAAGCTCTTTTCCGAATGGATCTCGCGGAATGCCATCCTCATCAATAATTATGGGGTTTTGGTTGGAATCGACAAGTTCTCCCTCGGCGTTCACCTTGAGAGGAACGCCATCAGGTCCAACGACAAACGGCAGTTCACGACCAGTGGCATCCGTTGGTCGCAACGTTGACTTGATCGCAGCTTCTTCTTCACCAGGTGCTCTCGAAGTAGTTAGAATCTCTTCCGGTTGCCTTTCCGTTGAGAAGGCGGGAGGTGTCACCTGGAAAGAGGACGTATGCACAAAAAGTCAGAGAGTAGGGATACGGGATTACAACATTCAACGAACTCTAACTATCGTGTAGGTGGTTGGAGTGTCGGTCGAAGGTTCACACGACTTCTGGTCCTCACTCAGCATGAAGCCACTATGACAGTAGCACTTCGGAACAATAGTGCCATCTTCCTTTTCTTCAAAAGTGCATGCGTGCGCACAATCACATGTCACACCTGAAAAAGCACAAAATAATTAAAGGCATAGGAAGCAGATACTGATATGTCTTGTTCCTGATCTTCCGAGCCAAATCAACACGTGATACCCAATTTTAGATGCTTCACCATTGGAACAACGTTGAAAATGGGAAAAAAATTCACGGAACTTAGAAGTGCCCATGTTTGAGACAGAATAACTATTTCTAACTCTGGTGCGAGGAAAAGCTTCTAACGAGAGACAAAATAGCCCCGCTAGAGAGGTGAATATCTGCATTTGTTATCGCTTGAACTTATGTATGAAACGGCACACTCACCGCCAGGAGGTGTTCTGACAGTGACCGGTTCGCTGGGAAGGTTATCTCCCTCGTGGAATTCAGCTGCGACCTGTAATAGGAGGGAAATAACAGATGCAACCACATGCACATAGAATCTTCCGTTATACCTGGACAGCATAGTCGGTGTCCGGCTCGAGACCATCAAGAACCACTCCGCTCGAGACGTCAGGACTCGTTTCATAATGTTTCACAGTGGTGGGGTCGTCCACTTTCCACACTTTTATCGTGTATTTCTGCAAAAAAAAAAACAATAGAGATTAACTATACTTAGACTACATAGCTCTTTTAGACTCACTTTCACCGGCTGTGAGGTGATGGCCTCTTTGAAGTCGACGACGGACTCATCGTTGATGTTCGATCCAACTCGGATCTCGCTAGGCGGTTCTGTAAAATGCGTTTAGCAGCGAAATCATCACTAAATGAACCCTGAAGCTCGAACAGAACTTACTCGGCGTCATGACAAGCAGTGTCGGAGTCTGGATTCCTTTGTCTGGGCTGTCAACGACAAGGTAATAGTACGTTCCCGGCTCCATGTCAGGCACAACGACCCGCGTGAGCGTCGCTGAGTCCGAAGGCATCACCATCCATTGGTCTTGTGGCTGCTCCGGATCGTCCGTGTAACGTATCACCCAATCGTTCTGGAATATTGCAGTAGTGTTTGTTGTGTTTTCGCTAGCCGATGTTTCCCAAGCCTTACCGGTGGTTTTAGGTAATCTGGCAAGTTATCGCTGAAGACCAGCACAACCACACCGTTTTCAGACTTTGATACGACGAAGTCATCTTTCCATTCGGGTTCTAGGCCTGGAAAAAAGAGCAGGAAATATGACCGGAAGATGGATATGTACTCCAAAGTAATTTTTGTCTCCCACTAGAGGTTAGATTATGGAGGAATCACTGACTGCTTGAATCTTTTGATTCATTAAAACGACCATGATAGGGACTCTTTGCTGCTGCTGAAGTCTTTTCCTAGCTATTTTTTCACTTGAAATTTCCCTCGGTAACGTGAAAGAGTGATTCGAATTAGGAAGATTGAAAAGGAATGTGTTAGAGCAGCAGAAAGATAGAAATAATTTTCTAGGCTTCCAAAGCACATCTAGGCTAGATCGTGTGAGTCATCGTTTTACGGAATCAACGAGAAATTCACTCTTGCTCTTAATTTTTCCAATGCAACATCATATTTCCATACCTGGCAGTAAATTAACATTTATAGTCCAGTTCGCGTGTCCGAGTGGATTCTGCGCCACACAGTTGAACGTTGTGTCCTCAGTGATGTTGGCCACTTTCAGAGAGAACTGGGCGTGCTTGGCAGCTGTATCGACCTGGAAAATCAGGAGTTTTGGCCTAGGACCTGCAAGCAATGTGCTGTTGTTCTGGTGCAGTACTCACAGTGCTCGGGTCAATCTCGTACGTGCCGCCTCTGATCCATTTGACCGAGGGCAGCGGCAGTCCTGTTGCGTTGCAGGACACTGTGATCTGTGACCCGGGCAGTACGTCGATGTTTGTGCTGCCGGACACTCCATTCTCACCGGTAGAGATTTGTATGTATGGCGCGTTACCTGAAAGGGGGATTTCTGACGTTTGGCTGCTATGGTTACCATTTTGCAGGGAAAAAAGCTTCTGAAGGAAGGCGGTGCTTGGAAATTACGAACCGTCTGGCAGTGTCTTCATGATGCAGGGTTCGGAGAACACGCTTGGGCCGTCTGGATAGATGGCGCGGATCTTGAAGACATAGTCGGTATCGGGCTGGAGCAAGTTCTGGATTCTATGCGAGAGTCTGGTGGGATCGTCGATGACAATCTTCGACCTAAATTTGGCAGTGAACAGGCTGTTGGTCCTTCATAACCTAACTTCTTCATTTTTACCCTCAGTTACACCCTGGTTACCCTTATTTCTTATGATGTGGATTACAGATAGGTGACTGCGTACGATTGCTTGAGAACGTACCAGTCGCTGAGCACCAGATCATCAGCATCCACACTCTTGTATCCGGGCACGTAGTAGATTTCGTAACCCAGAGGCTTTACATCCGTCGTCGTTGGCTCCTTCCACTCAACAACGGCTGATCTCTGCCCATCTGGCACCACACGCAAATCTGTTGGCGGACCTTCTCGGGCTAGAATAGGCAACGATGACTTACTCGACAACTCAGTGCAAAAACTACCGTGCGGCGCAAAAGCCTTACCTCGTGACATGGTGCGCACAGTGTACTGATTCGAGTATGGACCGGGCCCATCGTCGTTGATTGCCTGCACAACCACTGCGTAGGCGGTGTCCGTCTCGACGAAGTCCTTCAGATCGACTTTTCTCGTGCCATCGGTGTCGGGGGTGTCATGATACGTCAGCCACTCGTTGATTGGTCGTGACTGCACCTGACCAATTTGGTGAGCAGGATCCTGAAAATCCACAGTACGGTTTGTTGCAAGAGGAAGAGCCCAAACGAAAAGGTCAAACCTGATCATCCAGCGGTGTGTAGTAGACGATGTACTTCGTGATGTTGCCGTTAGGAATCGTTGGGGGATCCCACTGCACTGTGATTGTTACTGGTTTGTCGGCTTGGAGGTGGACGTTCTCAGGGGGTGATCCGGGGCCTAAAATCACGCCCATTACATTTACCCATCTGTGCAAGTGAATTCAATAGTGGGATTCATGAAAGTTCGCGCAACCGATGCGTTTGCGTCTTTTCAGAGCGGACGAGTTTCCCACCCAAAACAAGCAGATTTCGTAAGATTAACTAGCGCTAAATAATGATAGTAGTAGTGGTCAGTGATAATATCAGTGGTAATATTGGCTGTGAAATCCATCAAATCTTGCGCGAGGAACTCCTCCAATCGGGATAAGCGCGCTCTGCTCAGATTCACAGAGTCAACATTGATTTTTGGAATAGTTCAGGTTCAAGTGAAATCTTTAAATTTCACGAAAACTGTCAGTTGAAGCGTACCTGCGACAAAGACTGTGAAGTCGGTCTCTTTTATTCCTCCCCGGTTTTCCGCTAGACACTTCGCCTTCACCGTCCTTCTCACATCCACCAACTTCAGTGTGGGTCCATCCGAAAGTTGCTGAAATCACCGTTGTGTTATCCTAGCAGTTATCCTGGCACATTAGTCGATTCCAGAAGAACTAACATTGCCCTCGGCGTCGACCCAGCGAATGTCGGGTGGAGGGAAACCGGTCGAGGTGCACGTCACCGTGTAGTCGGTACCAGCGGGCACACGAATCTTGTTGTCGGGAGCGTCAACGTTGACCTCGGGCTCCGACGGGGCGATCACTGCAATGGGTGTTTTATCACTCACTATGCTACCAGGATTCAGCATGACCAAGAAAGTACCTCCGTCTCCCGTGGTGAACACGGTCGGCTCACTAGCAGGACCATCGATCTCTCCGCGGGGAATGATCTTCACGTGATATTTAGTGTCTGGGTTGAAGTTTTCACCATCAATAGTGACCACCTTAACAATTGCGCTCAATCTGGTGTGGTATACGCATTCCTCTGAAGTATTGAAGGCTCATAGAGGAGATGGAAACTTACAGTGATATTGTCAGTGTCATCCGGGTCAGTGTAGCGAAGTTCCTTCCAGTCTGTCTCATCTGTTGGTGGATCTTCAGATGTGTACCATATGACGAAATCCTGAACCAAAGAGCATTACCGCATCAACAGCACAACAGTCCAAATTAGGCATTCCGAATGGAACAATAATTTACGACGGTTATTCTTTCAACGGAATTTCGAAAAAATTCGCAATTCCTAAGCACATATAGTATAGGTAGTGACATAGTGTGCAGCAGATGAGCTCGTGAAAAGGGAGGTAAAAATTAAAGCAGCTGTAATTCAAAGGTCAAGCAGAGGGAGCTTATAGTGGAAAATATGCCTGAAAAAAGCCCAGAAAATTAAGCGAGACCGAATTTTGCGATCATTTTAGGACCACATGACGACACAATTTAATTACCTAACCCGTATCAGTCTGAGGTTTCTTCTGAAGGGATGAATATGGACTTTCATGAAGGAACAACCAACAAAATCTCTTCTGAACCGTCAGAAAAAAGTTGGGCGATAGCTTTGCTAGAAATTTCCTGCTAGATGGAGCGCAGTAAGATGGAAAGGACCACGCAGCTTCGGAACAGAACAGTAGACACCACCCCTAATAAGGAACTAAACTCTCGAAGCCATGAACTCGACAAGTGCAGCTCTACGAAGCGCTAGTCCTGTTTTGTATGCGATTTTCGCAGAAAGCAATGAACGCAGTCTTTGAACAGGCAACTATCCTATTTGCGTAGCTTCAGATCAGCCTTGGAATGCAGCAGATTTAAAAAACTACAGCCATAAGGAAAAGCTCATTAGAAATATATTTGACGAGTAGGGTAGGAACAAGACGGACATACTGTTTTTTATTATTTTTCATTTCTACTCTTTTTTCAAACATGTGTTTACATGTGTATAAATATAAAACTATGCAACCATTGAAAATTAACGGAAAGACGAAAAACTCATCAAAACTCATGTCGATGCAGTTTTTTTTTGGATCAGTATTTCTGTAGGCAAAGGAATTGAGAAGAGGATCATAAAAATTTAAGTACAAGCTCTAAAGGTAATGCTAGGAAAAGTAATGAGAAAGCTGCCTCTCGACATCTCGAAGTTTCCATGCTTTTCAATCAATTCAAGACACCACAGCTGAGGGGTTTTTATAGGGTAACAGCACAGGCTACCTAAGGAAATAGTAAAGAAAGTGAGAAAAGCTCATGTATCCCATTTTCGTACGATAGGGAGAGAGTGAGAGAAGATAAAGGAAGTAGGGCTAACGTAAAAGTTTGAAAAAATGTGTCGATTTCCAGCAACAGTTTCGGCGCTCATTTTTCAAAAATAGAATAGGAAATGTATGCGCAGAACATGAAAATCAACATCAATATGAGAAAAGCAAAGAAAAAGTTCAATTCTATATGAAATGAAGCGAAAAATATTAAGAAAAAATACGTAGTAGCACTCACTTTGATCTGCTTATCGGGTGATTCTGGATCTGCAGGAGGTATGAACTCGATTATAATGGAGTTGTTGTCGAAGACATTGATCTCCGGATTCAGCACCCGTGCGGGGGCTAAACAGCAGAAGATGAGTTAAACTGTGCCTAAACCGAAGATGTGGTCAGCCTAGGCAGGAGTTTAGGACCTACCAAGAGGGAGCGTGCGGATGATCTGTGGAGCGGAGATAACACCAGGTCCACGATCGCTGACCGCCTGCACTCTGATGGCGTAGTTCTTCTTCGGATCCAGGCCGGGCAGTTGATAGTTCACGTCCAGACCATCTACGGTCGCAATCTGCCATTCCGTTGGCTCCGCGGCTCCTTAACAGAGGCAGAATTTTGGTGTTCCCTCAGAATAACGCAGTACACTGCGGAATACATAGAGATTAGTGCAGACCAACCTTCTGGCACTTCTCCGTAGTGCACAATGTAGTTGATGATTCGTCCGTTCACCTCGTCCGGAGTGGTCCATTCCACGTTGATCACCTGGTTTGGCATCGGCAGCAGTACAATTTCGTTTGGAGGTGTACCAGGTCCTAAAGACAGCCCAAGATTTTTATGAGCATTGAAAGGACAAGCTGAGAAATGGCCTACCAGAGATTTGTATCTGCACAACTTCCAGGGCTCCTCCAGCTTTGTTCTCTGCTTTGCAGGTGACTGTTGTGTCCTTAAATCAAAGCACTAACTTAAACATTGGTCCATGGGAGATTTGTGAACCCACCTTGATCAAATTCGTGAGCTGTAGGGTCTTTCCCTCAATCCTCTCACCATTTTCCAAGACCCAGTAAACAGTAGGCTGTGGTATGCCTGTTGCCGAGCAAACAATGGTCACAGAGCCCTTGGGGTCTACGGAAACCACGGTGGATGGTGGGTCCAGGGTAATCACAGGAGGTGTCTCTGGAAGAAATCTGGTTGAATCTGTCCGCGGACACTTTGACCGATCTAACGCTTACCTCCACTTCCGGTCTCGAACAGGGTCGGTTCAGAAGCTGGGCCTTCCGACAGGTCGTTAGTGGCTGAGATGCGCACCTGTAATCGCGCATGGAAGCGACGGAAAAACAAAGGAACGATTCTGTATCAGCCCCAGCATATGCTGCTACTATTAGCAAAATTCTGAGCAGCAATTCCTTACCTTGTACGGCGTGTTCGGCCTGATATTGTATTGATCCTTGTCGATAGTGATAGTGCCATGATCATCGGTGGAAGGCACCTCGATTCGAGGCCAAGTCTTGTAGTCGTCGTCCGCCGTTCCATCGTCGGGTGTGAAGTAGATCGTGTACGACTTGATCGGTCCATTCGGCTCAGTTGGTCCGGACCATGTGATGTTCACCGTGTTATCCTCGGCCACCGCTGGCAGAATGTCCTTCGGCGAGTCGATCGGGGCTGGAAAGTGTCAGATGAGGCGTGGAAAACCTCCCAAGGACTTGATACTTCTCTTTTTCTCGTTTTCTAGGCGTTTTAAAATTTGTTTTCGGAATTCTTTCTCACCTCCACTGACAGTGTCGAAGTGCGACACGTCAGAGTGGACTCCTTCACCAGACGGGTTCACAGCAGAGATTTTCACATAGTAAGGACTCTCTGGCTCCAGCTCTCCCCTCTCGAAAACAATTCTCGGATCGCTGGGGTCTTTCACTTCGAACACTTGCCACTGGTCCACTGGCTTTGATGGATCTCCCGTAAGGTAGACCTTGTAACTCTGAAAAATAAATATTCTGAGGTTGTGAGCCTTAGATGGAAGTTTCCGAAAATCTTTTTACCGTTATCTCGCCATTCGGATGCTTAGGAGCTTCCCAGGTTAAAGTGACTCTGTTGTCTGGATCTACAATTGTCTTGATGTCTCGTGGAGGGCTGCCAGGCTCTGCAATAGCGAGAGTTAATGGTTAACGCTAGGTAATATGTATGGAAATAAACCTATGTAAGTAGAGAGGTGAAAGGTCTTGCAATACTGGCCTAGTGTAGGGTTACACACGGAACCGTAAAACCGAGTTATGACTCAAAGCATTGACACTGAGACATAGCCAAGGCCACTAGACTTCAGTTGAAGTATAGCACCCCGCGTCGCCTTCGCCAGCGGCCGTGAAACCAGTACGTATCGATTCGGACGGAGCATTTCTGGCGTCGCTGTTGCACTAGCAAATGATAATCGATACGTATCAGAATCCTTGTCGCATGGGTGCCCTTTGCAGGAAGCCATGCTCCATGTGGAGTCTTGCTGGGCTGGATGCATCATTGGGACTACCCAGGGTAAACGTGTTGACGCCCATGTTAACGATGGGTAAATGTGTGCGGTGTCAACTCGTTTACCCTGGGTAATCTCAATGACGCATGCGGCACCTGGACGCAGATCAGAACAACACTTACTGTTCACTATGAAGAAGTGCTTGTCTTCGACAGTGCCATCAGGATTCCTTGCTTGGCAGAGTAGTGTCCTCTTCGTTGAAGTTGTCGAATAAACCTGGAAAACATCAATGTTGCACTAGTAACAGGTGGGCAGTTAACGAGAAATCATTCTTTTTTACTTTGAAATCTGGGGAAAAAGGCAAGATTTCCTTACCTGTATAGAGATGTAGCGATGGTCCTTTGATGGGTCAGGATTGATGGGGATTGGAACAGGCTCCTAAACAAAGAGTTATCACTGAAATGCTTGATATCGTGCAGAATGTCTATGCTGCCTTTACTCACATCACCGCTCTCCGTCGAGTTCATCGGCAGCCAACTGTACGAGACGCTCGGCATAGGTCGACCTTCGGCGATACACCTGCACAGGAGCTTTGGACCAATATTCTTGGATATTTACAGAAGGGAAGCTTACTTGAAGTGAATTGGCTGGGCAGGCTCCACTTCGGTCTCTGTCACTTCGTCGCCAATGGGTGGGTCGATGATCTCCAGCCTTACGGTGAGAGGAATCTCTGGAAGAAATTCTCTCTTTGACAGCTCAGTTTTCCTCAAAAATCTATGGAATTACTGTAATTTTAATGAAATGTGATAAAGCGAACGAGAAGAAGGGAATTAATGGATATTGTAGGGAGTGCCCGCGTTTTCCAACTTCCGAGGTGGGAGCAGCCCTCCCAAATCTCACATTTTTCTTTTTTTTCTCTTCACTTTCATTTACGTATTAGCTAAAATCACTTACGTCTTCTTCCAGTTGTAACTTCGTAGGCTTCAGAGATGATACCGGGTCCGTCGTTAGTCGCAGCCTGTACCTTCACCACGTATGGGGTGTCTTCGTCATCGACGTAAACGGTGAGGTTCCTAAATATTTCCCTCGCTTACATTACTTGTCAATTGTAAACCATATTCTTCCTTTTTCGGGGAGGGGGGGGGGAAGTGGGAGTAAGGCCTTAAGTTCCGATAAATCTCATTTTTAAATCGTCTGAAACAATTGCAGATCTAGTTCTGATTCCAAAAATATACGGAATCTCTGGAAAGCAAATCATCATGGGAACATTTAACCGACGAGGTAAGTTAGGTGAGCTTAGAGAGCAAGTGACACTTATGGGCTGGAGAAACTGAATTTTGTTTTTATTTTACTCGAAAATGTTAGGATATTTAGGCTATCACCACATTTCGCCCGTGTTACACGCACTATTTGTTGAACGTACCTCAAATCGCCGTCGACCACCTCGGATTTCCATTCAGCCAGTGGTTGGTCAGGGTCTTTCGTGTAGTAGACGATATAGTTCTGCAACCAGTCGCCTTTTACTGAACGGGAGACTCTTACTCGTCGGGCTCACCTTTATTCGGCCGTTGGGTCTCTTGGGCGGTTGCCAGGCCACATCGAAACCAGTATGCATTGGGGTTGGCTGGATGTTCATCGGCGCACTGCCGGGTCCAAGGATTTTCACCTCCGTCTTCTTCTCATCAGATCCTTCCGAGTTGACAGCCTAGAAATCTAGGCTTCCTTCCGGCACCACTTAGAGGTGCTATGTAGCTCACCTGGCAAGTAGCCATTCCAGTTCTTGTCGTGCTTTGAGCAATCAGTTTGCTTCTCGAGCGTTCCTGGGCGTCTATCGGAGTGATGTCGTACACACGGAATTCATCCTGCAGTGTTGTTGTCAGACGCTAGGAGCTCGAGATCATGAAGCACGCATACCTTTCCGTCTTCAACGAGCTGTCCGCTCCAGAGCCAGATGATTTTCGGCTTGGGCACACCGACGGCCTCGCATTCGATGGTGAGCGGATCGTTGCTGGGCTCTTTGACGATTTGGTCGGCTGGGGAGACCGATACGAACGGAGGACGAGCTGAATCCAGGTTAAGCTATGAGATCAGCTGATATCGTGGAACGCGGAAAATTCTATGTTTTCGGTTTTCTTCCTCGACAAAAATGGCGCAGTATCTCGGCTCAATTTCGCCAGATTCCAGGAAGAGACTAGCTAATCTGCTACGATCAAGTGCTCCATAACTTTTTCCTTGTCGTAATATGCGAAAGTATCGCTGCCGGAGTCATTGAGGCCCCTAGTCCCTCATCTGAGAGATATAGCTGTCGTAAAACGTTGTACACTGAGGGATAGAAATCGTTTTCGTATTTTGAAGATCCCAGATTTTCCTACAGCTGGGTTATGAACCCTGCCATCAACAAGTTTATATACTTTAGCCCTTTTTAGTAGAGAAAAAACACACCTCCCAACCAAGTGATAGCGCTAAAGGCGCCACTCGGAAGTCCTTCACCGAGCTTGTTGCGACCACGGATTCTGAACGTGTACGGGGTCCTTTCTTTGAGACCAGGAATTGTAGCAGTGTGGATATGTGGGTCGTCCACGC
>KN731832.1:0-11710 GCA_000816745.1 Ancylostoma duodenale | reverse complement strand
GGATCAGGATAGCTACAGATTTTATCAAAAATTGCGATGTCGGTAACCGAAGCCGGGTTCATTTTGAAGTGACTAATTCATAGGGGACTCTTAGACGCCTTTTTAATCTGACTAGAGAATTGATCCACGGACCTTCAACCTGTAATGCCTCTTTCTTGCCACGGACACTTAAACATTCAAGTCTTATACCGTAGAAGTCGGAAAGTTGTTTGACATCCAGACCAGAGAATGCCATCCCGAAATCCAACTTTTAATGGAATATTTTTGGTGAATATGGACGTGAATTTACAAAAATGTTTCTTTTAAACGGAACGCAGGATCCTTGCCACCCTCGCAAAAGCAGTTCTCCGCTTTTTCTCGTTTTCACTTCCGGAACCTGAGGGATTGTCTGATTGAATACTTCGCCGTATACATACATCTAATAGTAGATTACGTAGTTGCAACTCAATAGATTACTTATTAGAATTCCGGCGAATAGATTGTACTTTTCTTCCTGATTAACAGTCTTACGTCCCAGTCCTGGCTCTCATGTTTTTCAGGCAACTGGAGCTCTGCAGCGGCTTAATTTCAAATTTTATAGATGAGCGCCCTGAAGAAAAAAAAACACATTTGAATTCTGCAAACCACATTTACCAAACAGCGTATTTTAAAATCACTCGTTTTCCAATTATTCTAGAAAGTAGATTAGGCCCAAAATGTCATGTTAATTCTTTTCCATTCAAATGACTAGTTCTCATAGCAGGGGCTCCTGCAGTTTTTCCCCTTCGAAAAGGGCGAAACTTCCGTGAAATTTTCGCAAGGCTCTGACGCTTAATTGTAAGTCAGAGCAACTAGTTTGATTTTGCGAAGCATGTTCACTCAGAATGCTAGGTGCATCATAGTGTAAGAAGTACGATATCGTTGTAGTTATTAATTATTGGCTTACTCATTTATTCAACCAATCATTTAATCAATTAATTAACCCCCTTGTTATGAAGTAATCCCTGATGACGACAAAAGCCTTTTGCAACGATGAACAGGTTCTAAAACCCAAGTGATATCAGGCTAGGCTTGCAACTTAGATTCACTTGAAACCCTCTGACTCTCTGAATGGCCTACTAAAGGTAAGCAAGAGGTTTTCACTGCAGTTTCATCTCTTTGTCCTATTCTGTGCTGTTTCAGGCCTGACTCGTAATTAAAACTCGACTTATTAGGTCTAAAGTACAACTGAATGTGAGTTCATTAGGACGAGTTTCTAATTATGAAGCAACTGCTGCACGATATCTGCAAGATGTGCGTGATTTTTTTGGACTAAGAAATAGGAAAAGTGTGAGCATTACTTCATCCCAGGGGAACTCATTTGAAGGCGTTGACTCTTTGTAAACATAAAGGTGCGTTGTTCTTAGTTGCAACATTGCTTATCCTATGACAGTTTCTTAGAATGTGGCCTGGACTTTGCGCTTTTGTACACATTGTTGTACTATCCTGAGTCTAAACACTTTGATACCACTACAGGGTCTTGTCGCTGGCACTTCAGAGAAGTTGATATGCTCAAGTTTTACGCCTGAGGATTGAAGTGCTTGACAGTATTTTGTTCTGAGGCCGGATGTAGCATTTGAGGGGTGAGTAATCTATAACACCCGTGAGTATATGTACAAGGGGGGCCATAAGTTACTGTACAACGTTTGCTGGCTTATTTCTCCGTAGTAGTGGAATGCTTTCTGCCATATTAGGAGCTGTTTAATAGAGCTGGATTTGCTCTATCTTCTCATCACCGTCCTGCATAGTTCCAAGATAACGAAAAAATTCATCGGAAACTTCCGGTGCAGACTTTCGGCGCCGCAAAATGCAATGACTCTGCTCGCAGTTTCCGAGCAAAACAGCCACAAAAACAGTTTCTGACAACGTTTTCAGGTCGGTTAAAAAATGATCTAGTGTTCCTAACGACGATTACAAGAGGAATGTGCAAAATCCACTCAAGATCTGTGTTGATAAAAGCTCAGGGCGAGGCTGTTCCAGAAGTTGCTTGAATGAGAAAACCAAGCCTGAGATTCCGAGAGACACAGTCGCCCTATATCTGAAACTATCGATGGGAGTGCATAGCCATTTTGTAGCATTTTTATTCTAGTTTTCAAATCACCTTCAAACTTTGGTTATTGTTCTGCCTTTAGTGAGAAAATTCCTCAAAAGCAGAATTGGTGGAATTTGGCCTTCACTGGGGGCATGAGGTACCCGTGGCTTTTCTCGCTGACATCTCTCACGGACCACCTTTATCGGAAACCCTGGATATATTTAGAAAGAGTACTCTTTGCTCTTTAAGATGCATCTAAGCAGTAAGCCTCACTTCGGAGATTTGGTGGATTTTTTGTGAAAAATTTCCACATCAACCCGCTTTTTTCAAAAATCTGTTCTAAGTCCAACTGCTCCAAAACAAAACCCTCCCGGAAAACCATGTGTAGACAGTAAGATACTTTGAACCCTGCTCTATTCGGCAGCGAGAAAAGCAGGATAATTCATGTGTTGCTGGTGGAGAAATAAATGAGCAAACGTTGTACAATAACTTATGCCCCCCCCCCCCCTGTAGTTACCCATGTATAGCAGCTTATTTGCTGCTCGCTCCGTAAAAGTCCCATGGAATGGCGCTAATTCAACATCACTACAGCAGTGGAGTCATGATCATCCATTATTGTATGTACAGCAGACGAACTCAGAAAAAATACAATTGAAATTCCTGTTCTCTGGCTTCCAATCTCAAGTGAAAAAACATTCGTGTGATTTCGCTTCGTTCCATAAATGCTCAAAGCTCTCCCAAACTCGCTCGATTAGGAAGAGCTCTATGATTTTCCTCTCAGTCAAATCTCTCCAAATAAGCATTTATTTCTCCACAACACATCATCGTCAGCCAACAGGCAACAATTCACTTATAATTACCGACTCTATAATTTCAGACAGTTTTAGCGTCTGCTTTTTCTGTTCTAACAGCGAACGTCAAACGAATCGCTGCATTTCAGACAAGTTTTGCTGCTAATAAGGGTTATTTGAGAGAGGACTTAAGTATGTACCCCCCAGAACTTAGGCAATTACGTTATGTAGATAAAAAAATGGGCAAAACTTCCTTGGCCGCTGCACTCAATGTTCGAACTTTACTCATGCGTTCAGAAACCATGAGCAAAGAACGTAATTTATCCCTTTTCAATTAATTCTTCTATATGAAATTAGCACACTTCATGAGCATGCAAAATTCAATCGCAGCAAAGAATTCTGCGCTTGTCTAGTTTACCATTCCTTGTCTACTCGACCTCTTCTGTATGGCGAGTAATTGTTGTTAGAAGTCGTCTAATCTCTTCGTTATTATGTTCATGCAATTAGAGTTACTTCTTTTGAAATCACAAGACCTAAGGAACGATGTGCAATGATGCTGCTGGTGCAGCTAATTGAGAACAAGCACCTGGAACAAGCGAAGAATATGATATCCAGTGAACCTACCATCACGGAGCCAGGCGGAGGGACGGGGTCTCTGAAGCATGCACCCAGGGAGCGTTTATTCAAAATAGTACTCCTTACGGGAACTCATATTCCACTCCTAACAACATAGAAAGCCCGCTCCATATGTTACAAGCAGGGAATGCATGGTTCGAAGAGCTCGTATCCCCGCCTTGGCTCGGTCCAAGAGGTCCCTAGAAGTTGTGAGTGAAAATGGACTTTTCAGTGGTTTTGCATGAAATGATGTGTACGATTGTACCCAAACACTTCTGGAGATCCTTTCCATAAGAAATTCTCAAAAACCATTCTGAGATGGGACGTTGCCTTCAACTTCATCGAGTGTTAATTCTTCCATAGTTCTCATACAATTGCTATCAATGTAAGCGTTGTTGTTTACTGCTTAGTTCCATTTTCTTCGATCTTGCTTGTTTAATTCAAGGGCGACGTCAAAAGTTTGATTTGCAGTATTTGGGCCCGACCGATCGTGCACACGGTCACCTGTGGTGGGCATCACGTACTCAACCCGTCGTGCACGATGTCATGAACGTATTAAGTTTGATTGTGTTTTGGTCACTTCGCAGACCTACGCCTTCGATGTATTGTATTTGAAATTTAAAAAAATTAAAATATTAAGGTAATAAATATTACATAAATAAAATATTGGACAAAAACTTCGATAAAATCTTAACAAAAGGATTCAAAAAATATGACACAAGTCTCGTGGGAATGCTTTTGAGGGAGCCTTGTCGAAACAAAATGATTTCTTCCTAATATTTTTCCGTGTTCAGAACATACGTATATTTGTATTATAATAATACGAAGAAATTCGGAATATGACTGTGTTTATTTTTCCCACGTAAACATCTCATCATCTCGATTGAAGTCTAGAACATGTAGTGAAATATTGTGGGCGAAGACAGCTATGACGTATTGTTTGTCAATCTTCTCATTTCCTTCACCAACATGAATTTGGCGAAAGGAAAAATATGCCGAAATTATTTAGAATCGTCTGAACCGTAGATCTCTCTTTGCTCCCGGCCTTTTTATGTTCCAACTTTCCCATCTTTTCCATTTCGAACCTTCATATTTCCTCTTTTTTATGAGTTTTCTGTCGTCTACTTCTCCTTATAGCAATAACACCTTCGCCGCGCATCCCTCTCCCCCTACTTCTGCTTGGGTAATTCCACCCGAAACATTCTGGAAAAGCTTAACTGGGAGATTATCAGAAAATGAACATCTGAATCTGTTAGAACTGCCAATGTAGGAAATCAAGCGGTAATGTGGTACATATAAGCCCTGTTGAGCGAAGCTTCAATCCAGATAGGTTTCGTTTCGAGCGGATGTATAGCGGGAGAAAACGGGGAGGTGTAGCACTTCGCGATAGGCCCAGTCATCCATGTTGACCTCTTTTTAAATGTCAAATCCATCGTTCACCTCCAAGCTGGTTCACGAATAGTACAATTTTCCGAGAACGAGGGAAGTGCTGACATTCAATGACTTCATTTTTTTTTAAATTTAACGGACTTGTCTACCTGCTAAGTTAGTGAATTTGAATAGCCTACTGATAATAACTACAGCAAAAAGTTATCATTTTCAACTTTTTGCACCTTTTTACTTCTCGAGTGCTTCAAAAAAATTCCGCTCTATTAAACCACATCCATGAGTTGTCGTTACATGTTTTGCCTGAAGTCCACGCAATTTCTGGAAGTGCACAGGGTACCGGTAGTCCAAGTAATATTAACTGTTATCTCTGCAAATATCACCTGTTTTGAGGTTAGATTACATACGTTTTTATTAAAGGGTGCCCCAAAATTACCTGCGCGTACATTTTTTGGTCCCAAACAGGAACGGTGGAACCAATTCGCGAACCATTTCGCAAGCATGTATAACCAAGCTATTCCTACTGTAAGCAACAGTTTGTTTTCTAAATGGCTTGGTACTCTTCCTTTACAGACTCGGTCTACTGATGGCGCAGCTCGTTGGTCGCGGGTTTTATTTCGCAAGATTCTTTCCAGATTTTTTCAGAACGACTATCAACAAGTCTAATTCCTTTACTGAACAGTGAGCACCCCACCCTCTACCATATTTGAACAGGAGCCCGTGAGGTTGCCAACAGAGGGAGTAACAAAGACAACCTCTTTGAGTGAAAAATTGGGGAAATATAATACATCATTAGGCCGCATTCGAACTAATTTCTCCCTGTAAAGTGGCAATCAATCGTGTCTCAAGAATCAAATTTTATTGACAGATTTGCGGACCAGCATAGATTCTAGAACATTCACCAATACTACTTCCGCTCCTGGATTACACTCTTTAGACCGCGAAAATCAGCAAAATCGATTCACCAGATAAAATGCCTGTTCAGGCCGTGACAAACAAGTGATGGTCCTAATCATTACATGGTTTCAGTAGTAGAGACTTGGCTCTGAACTACTGTATATGAAAATTCGGATTCTTCTGAAATCCATTACAGGAAAAGTTATGAGAAACGGGACAGAGACATACCCCGAATGAAGAACGATTTTTTAGCCCGTGTCCAGAAAGTTCTCCCAGACCTGTGCAGACAAGATAAGAGACCAATTCTGAAAATGGCTGCTGTTTACGATAGAAATGGCTTGAGCAAATATATTCACAAAATGGCTCGCGTATTCGCTCAACCGTTCCAATTTGATACAGAAAAAATCAACGCGCAGGGAATTTTGGCACACCCTGTATATCTCACCATCCAACAAAGCTACGTAATTTCTTCGAGAACATATGAATTTTGCAGGATATAGACGCTTTCCACTGTCTATTTGTTTATGTAAAGTGAAAGTTTGTCGAATATTGTAGGCTAGCAGTGGTAGGGGTTGCTTTTCATCTGGGCTGGGATTCATGAAGGGATAACTAAGCAAACCAACCGTGGTTAGCGTGATCGGTTAGCGTACAGACTACGTAATGGTAGGAGGCGCACGACCCGGAAGTTGGTTTGCTGGCTTGGTTTCGCTTGGTTATGCATTCATAAATCCTAGGCGTTGACAGCCGGGAGTTGTAAGGCACTATAACAGTGCATGGTATTTTATCCAGTTGAATAACATATGGGAAGGTTCAGGTCCCCTTGGTACGTAACGCGAACAAGGAAGCACTTTCGCTAATTTCGTTGCGCCAAAAGCAGTAGAGCATAGCATGTACATATTTCTACCCCCATTGTTCCATGCCACTACCTCAATTTCCGTCATTCGTTCTTTTAGAAGTGTTGAGAACGAGTAAAACAGACCTAATTTCCCGGAATTACACTTCTCTGCCTACCCTTGTGCACTTCCGTAGAAAACTACTGCAGACTTCTTACCTGCCCCCGTGGATTGCTTTCTAAATTTTAAATGACGTTCGGCGCTAATGAACACTATTGACCTTGGGAAAATAATTACTTTGAAAGATTGTATCATTAATGGACCATCCCCTCTCTCTCCACTTCCTCCTATCGTTGCAAACAAGATAGATAGATACATAGCAGTTCGAGGTGTGAGAGAAGAAGCGAGTGTTTCGGGCAGAAAATGAACGCGGCCATTAAAAATTCTGGTGAATACAATGGAGTTTTTACAGCGAAATTAAATAACTAGAAAGCGCTGGCACCTCATCTACAGAAGAGCCCTGCTTCGTCAACAATTCGATCCTTGAATTGGCCAACAAAAGATGAAACTGGAAAGGTGTATAGTTGAGTTTTGCTTCTCGACGATCACTCCAGGGGTCACTCATCGGAAATCTCTACGATACTGAGCTTAGACTAAACCTTGGCGGCTCGACCACTTTTCAACCTCTGTTCTTTTCCTGAAACACCCTCTTTGAGGGAAAGGGGATGGGCGGGCAAAGAGCCAGTGCAGGTCATCATAATACGGGCGCTAATGCAGTTCGGGGCCAGTGCATTTTGGTCAACAAAAATTCTATTATATTTTCGAGGAGACTGCCTTCTTACTTCGGCGTAAGTAGTGTAAGATTAGGGGTGTTTTTCATACTCACGAAAATTACTAAGTTCAAGAGTAAGCATAATTAAATTTCTCTCTCTCCTGCATTCAAAAACTTTTGCAATTTTCCAAGTTAATCATCCAAGCCTTGTTTATCTTTATGTCTTAGACAGTTTTCAGGATATGGGACAAGGATCTCGGCTGAGATTTCCCCCTCCCCTCCCCCACCCTTCCCCTGTTGAAGGAGGAGAACGACCTGAAACTTTGCCATAAGTCGAGAAAGTCCTAAATATTAGAAGGACTTGTTTCACCGTTCCATGTCGCGGTGCTGGGATTTTTCGTGTCCTTGGGTTCATTTTATGCTTGCTGCATCTTTAAGTGTGTGTTAGTCGCAATAAATAAATAAGTAAAGTAAATAAATAAATAGGTGTAGATATACATATAAACTTTATGAAGCGATATCCAGCCAAAATTTGCAACCAGATCGCTCATTGACCAAACATCTGGCCATAAATACCCCGTGGGAAACGACAACGAAGAGTTTTTCATGGCTCCTCTCTGAAAGATGAGAGGTCCAACGCAGCGATCGGAACACAAGATATAGGAGAATAGCGGCCGGGCTCATTCAGAGCTGTTGCTATTGATCACGCTCTTCCCCCCATATTTTCCATATTCCCCACATGACCTCGGAAAAATATTGTGGTCGCAAGGTATTAGTTCATTTTCTTTCCTACATTTCTTTTTTTTCACATATTGTATCTTCTGATTTGATCTGAGAACTTGGATTTCAATTACTTGTCGTACAACTACAAATCATCAAGAAAATTTTTTGAACTTGGAACTTCTTACTCTTTTCAACTTTATTTCGTTTCCCTCACAAGATGATGAGCAGCTGACTCAATAACGACCGGTGGACTTCTGACAGCCTCCGCACTGTACTACATTTCCTTTTCTGCCTTGCCCTAATATATTAATTATCCTTATGTACTTTTAGCGGATATTTAAGGTGAACATATCAGTCAGTAGGGTAAGCATTTCATTATCAATTTATTTCAAATCCCATATAAGTCATTCTTTCCTCTTAGAACATTTGAGATTCATTACAAGACGAAATTCATTCTATGGCATTCTGTTGAGTAAGACTCCACGTCCCTTACCAGTGTACTGGCAAATACTCGTAGCATCATCGTCTCAATTTCCCTGACCTTCTTTCTTTTATTCAAAACGGAGGCATGAAGCAACGATGCAATCAGAAGAGGCGTTCTGGATTAGATTTTGGAGCTAACACAGTTTTATTTGCCGAAGTTGGAAAATTCCAAACAACACTGGTAAGGAATTGGGAGACTTTGTCACGCCTGCCATCGATGGTTCAGTTTCAATGTTAGGTCAAGGATGTATAATTCATATTAGCAAACAATTTTAAGGTGAAATAAATCCCATACATCAAATTTGCTCATCTGCAAAGGTTGGGATCAAACTCTAGAGTCTCTTGAATGCTTTGCTTTGTATAACTTTTTTATGTCTTTTTCAGAGCTCTATATTAACAATGAATCCCACCCCATTAATTCCCTTTCGAAACCCACAAATATGTAGGGGCAGCTGAACAGTGTCTAGACAAAGGAAACGAATGATTGGTCCTACAACTGCGAGAAAATGGATAAACAGGCATTATATTTATTTATTTATTTCGTGAATGCAGGAGTGACAAGCCATTATAGAAAGGAAGGATTAATTAATTGACAGGAAAAATTATAAAAAGGAAAACCACAAAAAGGCATATTGCTGATGACGTTATTTAGCACGACGTGATGGTAGCTTCAGAAATGTGAGAAATCAGCGAGTCTATGGGCGGAGGCAAGCTGCCTATAACCCTTATAAAACGTTAGAAAAAGTCTAATTCCGAAAGCAAGTCAATAATATTGAAGAGGCTCATATTCAACAAAGAATTAAGCAAATGTAAGAAACGTCAGGGTAAAAGTCCTTTCTCTGATAACTCTTAGCGAATTATTTATGTGTACCTAAGTCACAAGAACTTCTGCCTACATCAAACACCTGTAGCGGTTCCGACCCCTTCTCAAATCATTTCTTCTCAAGCAAGGGCTGGGTGTCCCTTTGCCTATGCCATTTAACAGAGCTCAGATCCACGTCTTCCTTGGTTAGAAGCGCGAAGGTTCTCTGAGGAGTCTCGCAACGAGACTTCTCGTGTTCGTCTATTGTTTTTCGCACTGGTCCAGACCTGATCAGATACTTGAACTAAAACAGCTGCTGGCACGCCTCTGATCAGATTCTGTGTTCGACTGCCTTTGAATCCTGACAATTTGAAATGTTCCTCATTAGAGTAACGTTAACTAACAGCTTTGGTCAACTGCTCAACTAATCATTCAGGAAAACAGCTGCATTTCCCATTCACTGGGACAATTTCCTTCGATAAAGTTTGTCATCAGTAGGCTGCAACGTTCCTGAGTTCATTCATGTATTGGGAAGGTGCAGTATACCGTTTTCACTTCGCCCTCCTTAGATTCTGCTCAAAGATTTTATGCTCGTAAAACTGAGCAAGCCTCTTGCGACCTAAACATGTAGTAGTTCCCTGGATAGTTTGTGTTTATTTTGTTTCGTTTTTTAATGATCTTCTCTGGGGAAATCATTAGGAAAAAAGGAGTGTGGGAGTGGTGAGTTTATTTATATAATAGTACACCAAAGCTGGTTTTCGCAAAATAACATCTACACTTTTTTGATCGTCAATAACCGGGACGCAATAAAGGGAAGCGCAAACTTCCTTGAATACCATAGATCTTGCACTAGAAGGTGTTCAGAAGAATCACCACTGATAGTTCTATCACGTCTGCATCATCTTATTGTTAGAACAAACTGGGATTGATCAAATATAATTTTGAGAGTTCTTTTTTCCCTAAGTACATGAAAGCGCTTTCATTGCCTCCCCCATTAGCACTCTGATTACAGGCATTCAGAAGTGCAAACATTTATTTGGAACATCCTGTACTTGCAGCAGATTTCAGCCTTTTAGTATGCAAAGCGGAACATGATTCTCCTCCTAAAAGCGATGGTCGCGTCAGACTCGACTCTTCTACGCATGAGTAGTCTTGAATAACCTGCGTATTCCGCTATTCGTGAAACTCATGTCATTCATTAGGAAGACCAACCACTTCATGCCGTATTTAGCACCTCTGTCAACGGGACAGATTTAATCACGCATTGGTGATCTTCCCGTTTCTCGGAAGACTTCTGAAACTGCTGGTTATTAATAGTAAGTCATTATTAGATAGTACGGGCCTAGGCATGTGCCTCGATCCATTTTCTTATGCTTGGTAATAATTCATAGGTATATACGTGAAGTTCGCCTTTGTTAATGTCATTTCAAGGATATTATTACTTCTTTTTTCCTCGCTTCCCTTATTTAGTTTTGATTATCAACACATATCAAAATGACATTCAGTTTAGACTACTGCAGCTAGTTAAGCTAGCAATTACGAAAATAAGAATAGAGTGCATAATTTTTGAACACATTTTTCGAGTCCTTTGTTAACATGAATGAAAAAATCATATCCGTCGTGATGGAGTTCAGCCCATTAGCAAATTTGAAGCACTGGTCACAATTGAGCCACTAGAATGTACTATGGTTCCTCACACTGCAGGCAACTCCTCCTATCCAACAGTACATCCCCATATGCTTTATTATATTTATTACATGACAATGTCATGTTCAACAAAATGTTCTTTATAAATGCTTAATTCCTCCACCATCTCCAGCCAAATCGTAGGCAATTGGTCTCTTTGTGCTCTGCATATAATTGTCTTCGTGCAAAATTAAACCACTCTTTCAATTACAATTCAAGGATTGTAGCGGCTTCCATTTCCCGGAATTGTTGGGCGCGGTCGGACGATGTCTGGCGCAAACCAACCCCTTCAGCCACTCAGCCTCGGCACCTGCCACGGTGTAGTACCTTATAGTTCAAACTTTAAACTCACTAAGTTGTTTTACCATTCCTTCGTTTCCTCATCCATCATCGTTTATCCGGTACTTCGGGAATAATCAAGCATTATACGCTATTCCTTCCTGTCCATTTCAAATTTCCTATCGTAAAAGTCAAGCTGCCCTTAAAAGAAGTGTACAACCTCAGATTTGTTTTTGATGTTTTTATTGGATAGGAATATTTAGGCGATGCTATGAAGGTGATGCTTCAATTGTGCTCATCCTTTCAACGAAAATGACGAGATACCTGAATTTGAAACTTCTATTTTGGGTAGGGTGCGTGTAAATGTCAGCCCCCTCCGATGGCTGTAAAAGA
>KN731830.1:0-11712 GCA_000816745.1 Ancylostoma duodenale | reverse complement strand
GAGGGAACTTGACATCACCGCTAGGGCGCCATAAGGTTGAAGCGCACGGCGGCAGCGATTTTGATATCAAATGCAAGATACTGGCATGCGAGGACGATATTTCGGCTAGGGAGGCTTGGATGCAGCCTGGATCTTCACCAGAAATCCAGAGATGAACAATAAAAATGAATGTCTATCATTAACAAGCGATCTTCTTCCTTTCCTATCGTTATGTGGGCTATCGAATGTAGATCGAATATGATTCGGAAGTTGAGTACCAACCAGTCGTCCGCTGCAACGGTCACGAGCAAGTGCGGACGATTCCGCAAGGGGTGGAATGCCTGGTGGGTCTGACCTCGATCTTGAGTGTTTTCATCGTACCTTGCCTTAGACAACGTCGAGAACTGGCAAAGTAAGATGAGACGTTTGGTCGTATAGAGCACGAATAGAACTCACTCGAGCCACTTCCGAACCTCTGAAGAAGACGGTTTCGTCGAAACCTAAGGTCGAAGGAAATAAATTATTCCACCATACCAACCTGGAGTGGCAAACCAAACTTATCAAATTATCTGTGGATGCTTCATTTATTGTACATTACTTCTGATACGGCTGTTGAAGATGGCTGATGCTTCTGATATCCTTAGCGACGAGTGGAAACTCGTGATAATGATTATTCCCTTCGTTGTGGAATACCGGTTAGCTGGCAGCGGTGATGTACAATGGCTACACCGCTGGCGATCCGAATAGTCGCTTGATAGCACTATTGGATAACAAGCCAACATATAAACTCGCGATTCGGTGAGGTCAGGTCAGTTCGCATCGATACTTGTGCAAAACAGTAGCTCCAGCCAGCAATCCAGCAAACCGAGAGCCCTC
Source organism: Ancylostoma duodenale (assembly GCA_000816745.1). Taxonomy (NCBI): domain Eukaryota; kingdom Metazoa; phylum Nematoda; class Chromadorea; order Rhabditida; family Ancylostomatidae; genus Ancylostoma; species Ancylostoma duodenale. The sequence goes on along the minus strand of KN731830.1, from coordinate 10,857 downwards.
AGCCGCCCCAGCACCGCCCGCCTCGTCTGTCCCATCATCAATAAAGCCGTTATATAGACAGTGTGTTACTACAGCGGTAGCAACACAAGTACAAGGGTTAATGTAGAGTCGCGAGAAGGACTCTTGAACCTTCAGACAGTTTGTGTACAATTAAATACACAACACTCTTGTCCTTTAATACCCACAGCATAATACTTTCGCGAATCTCAAACCTAAAGAAATCTAAACAAGCAGTCTATGCCTAACCGAATCATCAACAACAGAAGGTAAGAAAGCGTTGCAAATGTCTTCCATTACTTCCTCGTCAACCTATTACAATACATCAATTTAAAAACCAGAGTGGGGCGCCAGGAAAATGTAAAGTGGAGTGTCAGATACTCTTGCCAGAGCAAAGTAATGTGATGAAAGGCTGAAGAGAGAAGATGAAATGAATGCCAAACAAAGGTAAAGCAAAAGGCAAAAGTCTCTTTTCCATATTATGCTGTGTAATGAACATCAAACGATAAATGTTGAGGAATATAGTGGGATAGAACTAAAATAATACACTAGAAATGCTAACTCCAAAGATTCCCTGCCTTTTCATCGCAGGGAATTGCAGAAGGTTTACAAGCCAATCTGCTAATATATACTTTCAGAAAGATGCTCCCTGTTCTCAGCTTGGCGGAAAGATATCATTTACATCATGTACATCATGCGCGCATCTTCAAATCGTCTTTTGTTATAGAATTAAAGAAAAATTCAAAAGCAATCTACGTCAACACATCAATCAAGCATTGATAGTATACCACAGCAGGACGTCATCTTGCTATTCTGTGCTATCTCGTGAATTATTCAAGAAGCGTTTGATGTATTGATTATAATGCGCTATTGCCCATTTTTTGGCATCATGAAATAAAGCTTCCTCTATTGATAATCGATTGGTTTTTTCTTTCCACCCTAAAATTTCTGCCTGCGGTGGATCCGCGGTTCGTCCGAGGTGGTGAGTCGGTTGGCCATCGCGGGCATGTGTGGTAAAGTAGTAAGAAGTAAAATAAAAAATAGCAGAACAGTAAATCTGTGCAGTGCCTAACCAAGAAAGAAAAGTGTAAATTTCCTGTGGCTTCCCATTTCGTATTCGATTCTCTTCTCCACCACCGGATTTGAACCTTATTGTTAGAAACCCTCTCGAATCATTCTTGGAAGTCCGCCTTCTTATTCGGTAGACCGTACGTGTCCACACGTGCGGTATATTTAAGCTCATGGTCTATCCTATCAGTTCTACTGTGGATCCAGAGCGGAAATATGCGGTGTCCACCGTGCGGCATGCGCGGACTCACCGTTGGAATCTGTTGATCCACCGTAGCCACTTGCGGATATAGTGAGGCTGTGACGTCATTCCAGCTATTCCACTGCGGGCTTGTACCAATTTATCGAGGGCAACCGCGGATCTAACGCGGGATGAAGCTTCAGAGCAATCTTAGTTGTTTAAAATGCATGAATTCTAGATGGGTGCCTCCACACAAAGCCTAGGACTCTCATTCCACCACCATTCTGGCTCACTCGTAGACATCTCAAGACTAGCCCTCCCATTAGCAATGTTCTTTCTGCTCCCAGATCCTGACGAATGTCGAGGGCTCAGTACTGCGACGAAAGAAAGGATCGCAACAATGATAACGAGAAGAACACAGCAGTTATTCTTATTCGGAAGCATCGCGAAAACTTATGTTTGCACCGTTCTTCGCCTGAGAAATAAAAATGGAATGGAGATGGATGCACAAAATGACTGCGGATCAGAAGCTGGTATGGTTATGATCTCTTCTGCGTGCTTTTATATGGTTGCCTAGAAGCTACATATATTCTTAATCTGAAGCAGAAAATAGGTTCTAAGTTCTTAAAAGGCTAAAAGCGACAGAACTTTTGTAGATCGAGGTCCACATGGTGGAAGTGGCAAATAGAACAATTACGAAAATTTATTCAAAACCGTGGTTGCTTTTTCAAAATGTCGCCTAACACATACCGAACAATACTTGCCGTGCGCCCTACCTGCTCTAACCGTTTGTCTTCAACTGAATTTTCCCCAAACTTCCCCCATAGGGGTTATTTCACATGCTGATCACAAATATTACATCGAAGCTCACGAGTACGTCTCACTTTACCTTCAGGCCATCCCAACTCTAAAAAAGGCAAGTCCTTATCCAACTTACCTTTGGACCATCCAAGCTTGAGAAAATCGCTGTCACCCATAGGAGTCGCGGATGGCAGTGATTTTCTACTAAGTTGCATAACTCTTGACCGTTTCAAAGGGTAACTCTTGTCATGTTCAATGTGAAAAGAGTATTCTCATCTACCGATGCTACAAAGGTTTTTACTCAGTCAAGTCTTCGTCACCCTGGGGGAATTGAAACTCCTGCTTTTGTGGTGCTTGCGCGTACACAGCTCAGAAAAAGCAACATGGACATGTTATTCCTTTTTTGTCGTCTTGATATGCAATAAAATTAATCGACTGAATGGTTTGAAGTAACTTTTCATCCTGAACGCGCCCATTGACCTTATAGTAGGAGTAGTGCAAACCAAATTTCATTTCAACTCTTCACTGACTCAAATTTCGTTATGGGTCCTATATCAGAATGTTTCATCAATATGTAGGTAGTGAAAAACCACAAGTTTTTCCGCAACAATTGCGTTCCAATAGTTTATAGGAAATCATCCATTTTACATAGGCTTGAAAATTCATTTTTCCATATAATCCAGAAGGTTTTCGATGTTACCTAAACCCCGAAACCGATTCTGTGGAAGTTATTAGCTTTCTACTTCATCCTCCCAGATTATTCTCCTATTTACTCCAAGCGTGATTGGTTGTGTCGCAATAAAGTTGCAATAGTCCTATCTCTTTGTACGTTCCAATATTATGGTGTTGTTAAAGGCGCGGACAAGTTCACTTCATGGATGTACGTGGGTTTCGCCGGGAGATCCGATAACTGTACCCTACCTCCTCGGTGAAGAGTGGTAAAGAGCCGTAAACAAGCGGGTCGTAGCGTGGTACTAGGGTCTACTGCCAAGCCGCGGAAGCTCCTTCGCGGGAAGGTAACCATCCCCACCCGTTTACTGCCGTCTAATCTAACCAAATGGTTTCAAGTCTTGGGAATGCTTTATAAGTGTTCTATGGTTATCCTAGAATTATAAAGGACTTTTAATCTCATTCAAACCTTGCTGAAGGACAGTTTGGCCTAATTAATTAATCCGAATATGATTCTACGATCAGTTGTTTTGTAATTATCCCTTATTCGTCTTCCTGCTGCTTGAATCGGTCTCTTTAAGAAGGCGGGTATTAGATGTCCTGCAACCATCCTCACTATGTTTATATCCTTTTTATAGTTGGGATTCCCTATCAGCTATTTACACGGGATACCAGTCAGCTTGTAGACGTAAATTTCCTTTGATTCTGCCTCTCGGTGCGTCCTCCAGAAAATGCATGCAACACTTAAGTAGTGCATTGAACTCATCACTTCATAGTTTTGTTTACTATACTTTCAAGACAGACGTGGGTAAAAAAAAACATCCGCTCATTTATCCAAACAATATCGCACATGCGGCATTACCAAATGAGAACATAGACCGGTGCAAATGTAAAAACGAACATGAGGGAAACCCGGTGAAAATAGAAAGAACAAAGGAAACCTAGATTGAAAAAGCATACGTGGATAAAAAACCCGCTCATTTATCCATTCATTACATTAGAATTAACAACATTGACGTTGTTTGTGTTGACATTAATGTTAGTATTAGTGTTTCTATTTCATACAACAATCACCGTTCTTGACGCGATCGAAACTACCGAAGTGATCGTCACGACAGAAACCACATTCCTTGTAGCAGAAATACCTCCACCAGTCACTGATGCGGAGCTGGAGCCCAGGACAGCACCAGAACTCGGCGTCACAGTCACAATTATTGCAGACCCTACAGCAGGCGATGCTGTGCTCGTCGCCGTACTGACGGTAGCTGTCTGGTCATCTGTGTCTTCTGCTGAGCCGCTATCGGACAGTCGCTCTCGCGATGCTGCAGCTGCTGAACCTGGTGCTCCTACATCGGCCAAACTCCCTCCCACTGATGGTGAGCCTGATCCAGCGGATGATGATCCTTGAGAGTTAGCGGATGGTGAGCCTGATGATCCAACGGATGATGACGATTGGGAGTTAGCAGAAGCACCTTGCGAAGAGCTGGACGATGAACTGGACATCATATCTGGAAAATTTGTGTAAAATTACCCATTTCACTTGCACTTACATAAATGCTTCTTTCAAGGAAAAAATAAAAAGTGCGAAAACTTGGGCAGACTTGTAATAAATAAGTGCATTGTGGAAAAGCACAAATATAACACATATAACACTAGTTTTGATGTGATTTATAAATCAATTGCTTTAAAAGGTGATTTGCTCTCTGTGCGAAGTCACGACTGTTCGAAAAACCATCTAATAAAATATATAAAAGTCACTAAATTGAGGCACAGAGCTTTTTAGTTCAATTTGGTCAGTGAAACTTCTAGCACTGACAAGGGGGTGCAAGAGGCCCGACTTTCAGATCGGAATGATGGCCGAGTGGGGGAGACACTGTACTGCAAGGCAGAGGGTCGAGGGTTTGAAGCCCGTCATGAGAACCCGTTTTGCATTCTTGTTTTTTTTTTGTTCCTTGGAGTCGAGGGCAGTAATGAAATACATGGTGTAGCACCTACTCAAACAAAGATTCAAGCCAGATAGGTTTCGTTCCGATCTGCGAGCTGGCCTTTTGCACCTCCCTTGTGAGAGCTGAATAACAACTTTGGGAATCGAACCTTCAACGTTACTCGTCTCCTCAACGAATTTCCGTCCATTAATGAAATTGAACAAAATCTGTACTCACTCGAAGAAGTTGAACTAGTAGATCTATTACCCAAAATGGAGATATTTGGCATAAAGGCGGCTCAACAATCTCGTCAAGAACAGCTTTTGGATAAACTGCTTCTGCTCACTTTACTGCAGGTACATTTTTAATGGAATCAATTGATAACCGATCTTTTTTTTCAATTTTTGAACATCTGAGTAATCGTATGAAATCATATAAACAAAAAATTGTCTGATCAAAAAAAAATTGAAGCCTTTAAAAAGGGGACTGAGTCGGAATTTTGGAATGAAGTTGTCTGAAATCTCATTCTCTTAGGGTAGTAAATTTGGAATGCGCGCCGATTTTTTCCACCTTAATGAAAATATTGATAAACTCCTGTTCCCGAGTATTTGTTATGATTATTGAGCAAACGGTGCATGCCGCATTCATGGATATATAAATTGTTGAATACTGCCTTATTTTCGACTTTTTGATTTTCGTTTGTCGAATAATTATCCAGCGTGCCGGTTCCGCAGGGGTTCAGTTGGCATACCTGCGTGCCGAAGTGCCGGCATGCTCCCAGTGAGGGCAATAAACTCCCGGGCACTTGGCCAACTGGTGTGGATAGTGAACGTTTTCTCTCCTTTCAAGTAGACACTGTTGGTTTTGCATGCTCACTTGGACTCCATATCTATGGCTCATTGTTATTCTACACGGTTGAAGGCGCCTAACCTGTTGATTGCAAGTTGTTTTGTTTTTTTTTTTTAATTTCGAACATGTTTTTGCTGAAACTAACACTACATCGTTCTGAGTTGGCACACTGATAATGTCAGTGTATTAAATAAATAAATAAATAAATAAATGTCCACCGTATCCCTACACCACAGCGGTAGGACACAAGATGGATGTCAAAATCGTGATCAGTGTGAGAAATTACTCCGACGGAAAAAAATTAGAATTTCATTGCCATTTCGTGTAAAATGACCAGTCTTGAAAGAAAGAAGAAAAGACAACCTTCCACTATTTGCGAAGGAATACAAGCGGTGACGTAGATCAACGACTGGGACGTAATCATCATGGCGAAAGTACAGTAACGAACATCCAGAATCATCTAGCATGAGTACGACGACGCATCCATGCAGCGAACCGCCGCTGTTCCTTCTCATTTATGGCGCAGTTAAAAGAACTTGTTCCAGTTTACGCAAGCATTCAGCAACGTTGCGATTATCACTGTCTGAACGGCTTTGCTGCTGCTGAACACTAAACAATGCACATCATTTTTATGGAAGAAGTCTTTTTATTGTCCCAAGACATGAAACAACATAAGGAGTCTCGATGTTAATTTATGGATAAACGACCATCTTTCTGTAAATAATAAATTATTATGATTAAATACAACAAACAATTCACCAAGTTAGGATCACAATTACACAAAACACATTATCACGAGTGAAAATCGAATACAAAGCAATTGATCACTTCAAATCGTTTGCTGCATTGGATCAGAGGCTGAAGGGTTCTGTCTGCGCAACACCTAGAAGAAATTAGCTCTTATGGATGTGAAGATCAAGCGAATGTAAGGAAAAGCAAATTAACCGATAAGAAAGCCCATTTCGACAGATAGTTGGTGAACTGAGTTGTGTCCGCCCATCGACATCGCAAGTACCCGTAGAGATTCGCCGACGTCATGGCCAAACCCAGTAGAGCAACAATCATCCACTCCCACTTAAATAGTCGTTTATTAGCTGCATTCCGGCACGATCTGGCCATACTTAGCTTTGCACTTGGCTCTGAATATGGATCTGGGCGTGGCCTACCTTGCAATCTGCGGGCAATGGTCTGGCGCCTCTGGTGCATTGCGCTCACTTTCAAAATGATATTTGCGGGGTCATACACTGGCAATTATGTTTCACTGATCCGAATAGAACGAAATTATGCGTTGCTGGGTGATGCACAGCTGGCCGGGTAAAACTTCAGCTGATTATTTGAAAGCAGAAGGGGGGGGGGGGGGTTGAGAAGAAAAGTTGAGGAGAAAATCGGTCCTCTTTGAAAAAAAAAATGCTCGAAAAGAGGGAGAATAACAAGGTTTCTTTCGACAAAATTTTCACGAAATTATTCAGTGAAGTGATGGTACCAATTTATTTCAACCCTTCACTTCTACTACTATTTTTTTTAAACATTTGCACTATATTAATAGATTTCTTCTAACCAGGCCACTTTTTCGATGTGGACTACGCTTCTTGCCCCTCCCCCTTCGCGTTTACGACCGCCATTGCAGTTTGTCACGCCAAAAAACAAAAATAATAGGAAATCGAAATGTTCTCAGAAAGTGAGGAAACAGTAGTAGGTAAACGCTAAACTTTTTAAATTGTTTCACTTCATACATAATCGCACTCCTGTTGTCCACATTTTTTTAGCACAAAGCGGTTCAGAGTTACTGTTCTAATCCGACAATCTTATCCTTTCCGACAATGTTTTTGCTAGAAGGTGAGTATGGTGCAAAGAACAACATAATATACTCCATATAGCACACAGCATAAAGGCGTTGGCGCGTCCTTGCTCTACTCCCAAAGCATATTACAAGTACAAATTAACTTTTGGCCGAAACTTGGAATTTCGAAAAATTTTCAAGAACCCTTGTGAAAGGGAGCAAATCATCACTTAATCACAGAGGTACTACTGTCCGTTTCATCCGGGAAGATAGCTAGAGAAAGAGAGCAGGGCTGGGATCTATGAAACGATAACCAGGCAAACCAAGGACGGCTAGCGTGATTGGTTATCGTACTGACTACATAGGGTTAAGAGACGCAGGGCTAGGATTCGTGAACGCATAACCTGGCAAAACTAGGCTAGCTAGCCAACTTTTGCGTCGTGTGTCTCCTACCACTACGTAGTCTATAGGATAACCATTCATGCTAACCATCGTTGGTTTCCTTTGTTGCGGTTTCATGAATCCCAGTCCAGATGGCAGAAGTTGGTTCGCTAGCCTGGGTTTGCCTGGTTATCGTTTCATGAATTCCAGCCCAGGAGGAAAATGCGAAGGTTCTAAAAGACTGGCAAGGAAAACAGAAAGTAGGCACAAATATTCAACTGTCGCTGATCATGGAACAGACTACATACATAGCAACAGCAGCACTCCAGTATCTATGCTTTTCATCAATTTCCGTCCTTTTTAAACCAATTTCTTTTTCTTCTTTAGCGTTTGTCTCGTTCGTTCGCGAGGTCCATTTTTCTGATCTTTCCACGGCATTTCGCTCTATGCGCGGTGCGCCTGGTCAAGGTGAGCACCCACATGCTTGGTGTCTTTGTCGGCGCGCAGAACGTGGCCGTACCATTTAAGGCGTCTCCCCGAGCTTGTCGGGGACCGGGGCGATGCCGAATTGCCCACGGATTTTCTCATTGCGGAATGGACCATAAGATTTCTCTTACACAAACGCTGATTGATAGATGGCCCACGAAGACTTTTTTCAACCTGAGATTGTCATAGAGCAGAGTTTTGCACAGGATCTTCTTACGTATCCACAGGTTGACCACAATGTCGCCAATGTGTTAACTTGTTATGTCTTGGCAGTGCAGCTGCCTTGACGAGGGAAGTGCACAAACTTAAAGGCAGCACCCGCTCAAATCCTCGTGTTTGAGATTTTGCTTGTTTTTGGGGTTTTGAGGGACCTAGAACTCCTACCCAGTAGTGAAACAGCGCGAAAAGCACGAGAAATCCACGAATTCGAGGTGCTGTTTTCTGTGCGACTGAGCGCGATCCGTCTGACACTCGTGGGTCCCGCCACGCGAGGGTCATACACGCTTGTACCGAGCGACCGCGGCCTGTGTGCGGTGGCGCATGGAAGGCAGCTGTGTTCGCAGTTAAGTCGTGATTCTTTGTGTTCGGGTGACTTGTGTGATGCACGGACAATGTATTCCACTATGAGCTGTTCAATTCGGAGTCGAGGATTTCGACGGGTGCTGCCTTTAAGCTGCTAATCCAAGACGAGATCTATATGGTTAGAAGACTTGTAACCGATGCAAATTTCGTAGAATTATTGCGAATATAACCTGATCATTTCATGTCAAAGTCTCATACATGAAAATTATCGTGGATGACGTCTTTAAGCAGAAACTTGATTTAAAACCTAACCTTGAAGGTGAAAAATGCCATGCTAACAAAGAATATCCACAAAAGGGGTCCTAGCACGAGGCCGAACCAAAAAGCACGCCGATCCATCACAGGAAACCGCGACTGGTCCTAAAAATAAGTAAAATACAAGAAGTCTTGATTTCCATAATTGTCTTCTACATGGAGCTCTGTTCGTTTTTATTTGCCTGTTTGTATAATATAGTTTTGTTACATTTGTTTTCTACAAGGAATTTCGACAAATTTAAACAAACCTACGCAAGCAATAAATGACAATAATGCCCTGAAAATTACCGGAAACATTCCTACAGAAGATAAGTGGCAAACCTTAGCGCTTTCGAATTTCCAGTGGTTGTTCCCGTTTTCGTCAACGAAATTCCACCATCTCAAGCCGACTAGCAACCTTCCTGTTATGTTTTTCACTGTCCAGAAATCCATTGAGAGCAGCGTTAGCTAAATCAGACAAAAAATCAGATAATCAGCTTAGGATATGCCTAGTAGATAGGGCGAATCCACTAGATAGAACTTACAATAATAAGGAACTGTATGATGAAAGAAGATGATAGCCAGTTGGCAAGGAAATAGTAGGCAAGTGCCGCACCTTTGAATGCAAGATGGGCAAGAACTATCGAAGGCTTGCTAAACATTGTTATCAAATTGAAGGAAGAACGCTGTTGCTCCCAGAAAAAAAACCTACCTGAACATTCGCAAGCTAAACCCTTGTGACTCCTGTGAGACACCCCCAATATTGAGCGCAGTGTCGAATCCAGACGACATCTACAAGGCAAAACTGGCTAGAACCAACATTACTGATTCCAATCAGAACATATCCAGCACACAAAAGCATTCAGTACAAGGATAATACCTTGAAAAAACACTGCCATAGAGGAGTCTTCAACATTTACAATCAAAAACTTCTAATAGATTTACAACAACCACAGTTGGTTTCTCTGAGTAGACTATTTATCAACAACACCGTCAATCAATTACACTTGAAACATGGAAGAGAAAAAGTGCTGGCGAAGATAATTTAAAACAAAGAAAGAAAAACATGAAAAAAGCTCATGTCTTCAAAGGTAAAAGAGTAGAAGAACGGCTCCATCATCTTTAGATTCATAAACATGACTTCTGCAAGCGTGAGAGTGGTGAGAGCGGGCATGCGATATTACATAGATTGAAATCATAAATTCATCAGTACACGCAGATATCTTTCTGAAATCATAACAAGATCCAATAATTTAAGATATCGATAACGGTACGTTACCCATATGTATCATCAATAGCACCAACATCATTGTCGATTGTAAAATCGGGATCCACTTGAGGCAAAGAGGCGCACATGGCACATTACTTTCTCTTCAATAGGATAATTCAAGACCAGAAAGAAGAACTAGACTTTCATAACACAAGCAAACCTCTAACCATTCGACTAAATGATCGAAGACAAAATTGAAGCAGGCATAGATGCAACACCCATTAATTACATAAACGGAGTTCTCTGGTTCGAGTCTGCAGCCATTCTGGTACATGGGCATTAAATTGGTCATAGATGAGAATAGGTCTCACCCTTCCACTAAGCCGAAGTGAATGGCATCTGATAATCTAACGAAGCAAAGTGGAGGAAATGCTAGCCTCAACACACAGAGTCACACCTAGAGGTAAGGCCGTTGTGCTATGACTCCATTTGTTCGGTCGACTTCAGCTCTTGCAAGTAATCCAAATCGTTGAACACGTACACTCCGCGCTCTTCCATAAGACTCCTGAAATGAACTATCATGTAAGGGAGAAAACAACAGGAAACAAATAACAAGTCGACGTACATTATCTCTTTGCATTTTCTCGTACTATTAGAGAGAGCCACACAGTCAATGTGAAGATGACGCGACCAT
>KN731824.1:0-11717 GCA_000816745.1 Ancylostoma duodenale | reverse complement strand
GCTGTCCTACGTGATTGGTTCATTCAAATGGGATGAAAACTTGTAGGGCTGACACTGAAGGCGGGGAAGGCATTCGAATGGGCCAATCGTAGGACAGTGGCCACGCCCCATTCGGTCTTGCGACGCAGTACACCCTGACACTTTAGCTTTATGTCTGATTTGATTTTAGTGGATGAATTATAATATCACTAAAACCCTAGTGAATTAAAATATATATGATCACAGAATTTGTTTAGACGTGTTTTCTCGTTGTGAAAGCGTATCCACTACCAAAATACGAAAGTCTCCCAACCAGTTCTTCTTTTCTTTGCAGTTTCGCCATGTGGCGGATTTTACTCCTGCTTGGAGCTGTTAAAGCTGATGCCCCGTCAGCTTCTCCGACGGCTGCTGAAGTACTAGCGCGAACTATTGATGGTACTTCAGTTCATGAGTTTCGTGGATACTACAAAAGGGAACACTCCTTGACACGACCATATCAAGGTGTGTCTGTGAGCTTTCATGCGTTATTTTTCATGATTTTCCCTTTTCATCCATAGCGGTGCTGCAGGTGCTGGAATGGAAATTCCTTTCTGGAATATACAAGGCAGCTCGATGGTTACTAGTCAGCAGATCCGGTTAACAGCGGATGAGCAAAGTCGACGAGGAGCAATTTGGAATATGCAAGTGAGCCAGTTACATTTTTTAGGTATTTAGGATTGTTATGATTTACCTGTTATGTTTTTTTTTTGTTACAGTTTTCTTCCTACTGGTGATGTAACATCCTTTTGTTTAGCAGTGAAAGTGTCCATTGGTTCTTTCGTGTCAGTCATCGTTCTGGTCATTACTCTTGTTTTCAGCAAGTCTGGTCCCGAGACTGGGAATTTCAAGTGTCCTTCAAGGTCACTGGCTCGACCGGTCAGTTTTCTTTCAGCGTAGTTTCCTCAGTTTCGCTTCCCATGCTTCTTTTTCCTTGGTTTCACTTCACTTTATTGCTTCCACTTACCATTTATTCTGGCGGTTATCGCTTAAGGTGACTTGTTTGGTGATGGAATGGCGATTTGGTACGTATCGGAACCGAATCAGATGGGTCCTGTTTTCGGAGGCAAGGATTACTTCCGTGGATTAGGAGTTTTTCTAGACACTTACAGTAATCACAATGGTCCACATTCTGTAGGTTACCAAGGTTTTACATCTACCGTTCTTACAATTTTCTTTGGGAGTTTTGTTAGTTCCGGTAGTCGTTGTTCTAGCTTCTACTCTCGTTTCCAGCACGGCCATCCCTACATCTCGGCCATGGTCTCGGACGGTTCCTTACATTACGATCATGACAAGGATGGAACCCACACTCAGTTGGGTGGAGAACATACCGGTACCAATTTGTGTCGAAGAATTTCTTTATCCTCGTTGGCTATTGCTGTTTGCACTCGCTCGTTTCAGGATGTGAAGCCAAATTCCGGAATAAAGACCACGAGACGCAAATACTTATACGATATGTTGGGGATACATTATCGGTGAGAGAAATGCTTATTTCATTTCCCAACTTTGGCCTTTTCAAGCCGACAATAAAACCCCTGGATTTAGCGTTTGGAGTGAGAACATGAGTTTCAGATTTTCACGGATATTTCCGGAAAGTACGAGTGGAAGTTATGCCTTAGTGTGAACAACGTTCAGCTCCCTACTGGTTATTATTTCGGAATAAGTGCAGCTACCGGCGATTTATCCGGTATGTTAGTTAAGATAAATCTAGTGTTTTTTTTTTTTGAAATTCATTCTTCTTCTGGTTCCCAATTTTTCTTCTTTTATTTTATACTCTCGTAGCACACCCTTTGCTGATGGTTATCGCCATATTTCACCGTGTTTAACTAGCACATGCCTTTTTCAGACAATCATGACGTCATTGGAGTGAAAATGTTCGAGCAGGAATTTGCCCATGTCGATCGGGCGGGGGAGGTAAGCTGTTCCATGCTCTTTGTTAGCTCACCGTCTATCTCCCAGTTATAATGATTGCTACCATGCGGTGGCTGTACAAACACCAACTGGTACGGCACACTGTGTTTTCGACGATACCAGTGAAAAATAACAGAGGGCATTGTTACGTATGACCATGGGATTGATATTTTTCATATGCTTTTAGTGCTTTCACTTTTGTACACTGAGATCTGATGGTTCTTTCCACTTTTACAATATCGTTATGCCATTAAAATAACAGTAAAAAAAGAAAACCATGGCTGATACCGCAAAAGTGTTCTTTCAATGCTTCCGATGTTCGAATTAACAACTCCTGGACGAATACTGGGGTAAATGGAGACCCATGCATTATGGATTTTCAAATTGCTCGAAATGTAGGTGGCGCATGCTCGAATGTTCGAGATCTGAACATTCGACTGATCGAACATTCGCTTTTGATTCACTGTCAAGCGTTGTGAGCTTATTGCGAATCGTTGAAATGTGCCTAATATCACAACTCTGAGGGGTCGGATATCCACGGTGACACCTTTTTGATCAGATGTTTCTCACGTTAGGAAATCTACTGTTTAAATGATTAAAGAAATGTATACATGAGAAATGTGCGAAGGAAAAGGATCGCTTGCTGTTAAGCGCAAAAAAAAATGCCAAGGAAAAAGAGCAGTATATATTTTCTATCGGATGTACGAGAAAATTGCTGCAAGGTAAATTCGCTGTAGATTCCACCAGGGGCAATAGTCTGAAAGAAAATAGAGAAAGAAATTGTGTGCTACGTCCCGAAAAAGTTACCATAATCCGAAAACATTTACAGTAATGGTAAGATGTGTCACTACGACTCGTCGCGGTGACAATTTTGACATGTCCTGTGTTTAGCGCATGGGCTGGCCAAGTCGCCGATTTGTGCACAGATATTCAAGTTCAACTATTCTCGCATACGAGGCGCACTATAACATCTGGAACCTTACCCGCTATTACTTTTACGAACATTTGAGTTGATACCCTGATCCAGGTTTAGCTTCGTATCCTGAAATGTCGCTGTCAATAAATAGCTTTTCGAACGGCTTCAGATCACAGACTTTTCTGTGATTGTTGCTCACTGTGCCTGGGTGGTTGCTTGCAGTGCGTCTGAGTGGGATATCTGGTGTCTATAATAGTAAAATTCCACGACTACACTTCGAGTAAAAGGGTCTGTGATGTCATCTTGAGTGCACCTTCAAAAATCAAGAATATTGACAAACTACTGTTTTACTTGCAAAAGGTCCTGGTAATTGCCACGATTTCGGAAATACTGTTATTTGAGAATTCCCCTCAAATACATGTTCATATTCTAACCATATATGTCCGTCAATGATTTCCAACATTCGGTATTACGGATTAATTTGGGCGTATTCCCGCTGAAAAACAGAGTCGATCGATTGTTTAATTTGTAAATAAAACATTTCGATGGTTACAGCATTCACGATCGTTTTTGAACTGAATGTTGGCTAGGGATATGAATCCGTGTAGGTGCTTTTTGAATGATCACTCTTAATCTTTTAAAACAAACTTGGAGTAAAAGAGGGTTAAACTTTTCATGTTGGTCTGTATATTGCAGTTTTGAACATGCCTTAACGCATGGGGAGGTTAGCACCCCTTTTATGCCAGCATCCACCAGCTATTTTTCTTTGTGAAGGTTAATCTTGAGCAAGAATTTTCGATTGTACCGTGTTAGGATAAGTTTGTTTTCGTTAGGATCTGCTTTTTTATATCCTCTTGATTTTTTGTCGGTTTCATCTTTTTGAACGGGTATTGCCATAATTTCTATCTCTTTTCAAATCGGCTTTGATCAAATTTCGTTTTACTTTTTAATTCATTCCCAACTTTTGTGATTCACTAAACTAAGGAAGGGCAAGACCAAAATTATAACAAGAATTGAACAGTGGTGATCCTAATACGATTGCTGCCAAATTTTTATTGTGACATTCAGACTAACCGGAAGGACGTCGTCCCTAATGCGGCGTTCAAAGCTGCTCCTCGCGACCACATTGAAGATCCACGGCCATCTAAACTTGGCTGGTTCGGAACAATCATACTAGTCATCGTCGCAGTCGTTGTGTAGTTGGAGCTCTTGGATTTGGCGTGATTTTCTTCCAGAAAAGGAGCGAACGTCAGAGGAAAAGGTTCTACTAAACTTCTTTTTACTGATGCTATAACTTTATTTTCTCAATACATATTCTACTCATTTCCATTTATTTTCTACTTGTGTTTTTCATACTACGTGTGTTCAGAGTTTTTCGTTTCTAGTACGGTCATTTTGCTGGTGTTTTTAAAGCCAAGCGTTGCCTATCTTAGTGATTTACTTGCTATTAAAACCTCATTCGTCCCTCTTCGCTGCCACTCTGTAGGAGTCACTGCAAAGAGGGAGTGACAGAATTTGATGACTTATCGAGTTTTCATACTCGCTTTTTTTATTATTGGCAATCCTCGTCGCTCTTACCGTTGCTGCTTGTGATACGAATTTGGGTTATCAATTGTTTGCAAGAATCCTGCCCACTTGTTAACTAATCTGTTTTGTGTGTTTTCATTTTGTAAACTTCCTAGAACTGGTCCTTATAAGTCCGCTAGGGTACAGGATGCCTTGCAGTTGTTTTTTTTGTGTACGTTGAATGTTAATGTAGTTCCTTGGGAGTTTGTAATGAATTCGTTGTTGTTTTACATATTGTATTGGCTACATAATGTAAATCAGCGTAAGTCTTCGAAATATGGCAAATTGCAAGAAAACAGTGTCTAAATTGACTGTGAACGGTATTCGCTTGCGAATTATCCTCTGAGTTTCTGTTATCCATGATTCGTCGTAGAATTCCCTCAAAATTCAGAAAATTTAACCAAATCGCGACAAGGTTAGGGTTTAACTAGGGTGGCGGAAGGGATGCGGTATGAGTGGTTCCTCTGCTCCGGAATATCGCAGGCGTGGGATTACGTCAAAATGTTGAAATGTGCCAGAATCCCCATTTCGAGACGCACGTACCACTCAGTTTTGGCGACGCGGGCGGTCTGTACATCCAAGATTGGTGGTGGTCTAAAAATTAAATTTTCGAAAATATACAGGTGCTATCCCGGCTCTCACCGGATATGGTGATTTGCCTCTGGAATCCGTACCTGGGTCGGTGCATGTACACGGATACTCAGTCCAGTGATTCCAAATACAAGAAGTTGAAAGTCTAATATAATTTTATTGATGAAGATATCCTGATGAAAATAATGTGTTTCCCTTAAGTTCGACATGTAGAGCTCATAAAACTGTCAGAAAGTGGGCTGGTAGCAATATCTACCTGCACATAAACGAAATGTACAGTTAGCGGTCGAGGGAAATCTTATTTTTGGTTTTTGTCCTTGACTTCCTTTACCGTACAGTTTAGAGCACGTAAAGTGAGACTCCCACTATTCGCCTATTATTTTTCTGACTGTTTTTTGAGGTTTAAAATGGTCAAAAAATTGTTTTTATCGATTAGCACATAATGAGTTTTGTAGGTGATAT
The DNA here is from genome assembly GCA_000816745.1 of Ancylostoma duodenale. Taxonomy (NCBI): domain Eukaryota; kingdom Metazoa; phylum Nematoda; class Chromadorea; order Rhabditida; family Ancylostomatidae; genus Ancylostoma; species Ancylostoma duodenale. The sequence continues at coordinate 6,256 of KN731824.1, read as the reverse complement.
TTCAAATTGAGTTACATGGAATCAATTCAGCAATAACTCAGAAGTTTCTATGCTGAGATCCGTAGTTCTTTCTAATCCTGATAATTTTGGTCGTTACGATGCGGCCTCTACTACATCTTTCAGACAAGCGTTTTTCCTGAAACAAGACGAAAGTGCAAGTCTACTCCCCAAGGCTATGCACTGTTGGGTGCATAGCAACCAGCTGGAATACCTAGAGAACTCGAAGAAATTCTGGATCTTTGCACAATTGAGCAGCATTGGCTGAACGTTGAAGTATCGACAGAAGAAGTGGTAACGTTGAAACAGAAGTGAGGGAGTGAACTATGATGGAAGAAATATCTACAGAGGAATAATGTTGGCTTGGTGAGGTTTGGTCCTGGTAGATTTCAACCAGAAATCGGCATGTAAACATTTTTTAGCTGGGAAGAATCAATGCCATTACAGGCGGTTTATTTCGTGTCGAGCTTTCACCTATAAATGATAATTCCGCGGAGTGTTTGAAATATTTTCAAATCATAGGGCTCACCCCTTGAGAATTAAATCCATTTCCGAAAAAAAGTATCTCACCCTTTGAGAATTAAATCCATTTCCAAAAAAAAAAAATCAATTACCCATGTGTGTTAGTTCAGCATCCTTCTTTTCCGAATTTGTCTGCAAGTCTCATGAAAAGTGTCGGAGTTCTAAGCCTTGTCCTAAACGAAGTTATGATTGAAAAACCAAATATTGCTATAATTTTCCCGACTCCTGTACGCATATTGTCGTTGTCGCATGTTCTATGACAGCATAGCTTGTTTGACACCTTACGTAATGGAATCTAAAATTGTTGGGCAACTGGCACCACTTGTGTCGTGTCCAGAAGTCCACCGGAATTATACCCTTCTTGACTATTGAATGTTTCCACATTATCTTGTACAATTCCATCTCCTTTGGGTAAGAAAACCGAACGAAGGTGAAGTGCAAAACAGGCCGTGCTTGTGTTTAGAGAAATGTGACCAATCGCAAAATTCCATCTTCTATCCTGTGCCGGCTATTCCGTGGTACCTGCCCAGACAAAACGATTCATTACGGTTTGCGCCGATATTTGGACGTATGTATTTGCAGTGGGCCACTTTTCGTGCTCGGTAACTACAGCGTAGAGCCACTTGTTTCGGCACTCCTAGGACAACACAGATCAATTCGTGGATACACGTCATTTGTAGGCATCCCAATTTTAAACATTCTATTTTGGATGTTCTGAGGAAGAAATAGTTATCTGTGCAACGAGTGGCTTAGCATAGCTGTAAAGTATGGCAAAAAATGCTCAAAGTTAGATTTAGAAGGTTGTCTGAAACATAAACACACAGTTGTTGTCCTTATCCAATAAGTATTCTGAAATTGGTGTTTGTGCACAGTATACCAGAGTTGGAACTACATACTCGATTATCGGTTCTGAACCAAGAATGAGAGAAAGCCTTGTATGGAACCGGAAGCTCGGAAGTCACAAGCTCTCATACATATGAGCTATCAGTGGTGTCGAGCTGTATAATCTAAAAAAAAACCTCAAAGGCAGAGGAACTGAACACATCAGCTCCTTGAAGAAAGTTAATAAAAATGAATCCACGTCGAAAATTACGTAGAAAGCACGAGTACAAGACAAAAAGTACAAGTATAGTTGGTAGGTGGTCCCGGCTCGGTTAAATAGCTGTGGACCAGATCACCTATGTATGTACTAAGTACATAGCTGCTTGATGCGTTAAAAGTTCACGACAACACTGCGTCGAACAGAAAAAAAAATGTGAGGGTCTACATTTGCAGTTTCGGTCAGACATCTGTACATAGATCCTGGCCGAGTGGTAGAATATCTAGCTCTTTGACTACATGCTTTTAACTCTATATTATATAACTTTTAACTCCACATAGTTATACACTGAGCTACTGGTGTGAAAATCATCATTCTTTGTTCCCGGAACACTCTTAATGATTTTGTATACCTCATAAACACTGTCTTGATTGTATTCCACGCAGAAAATAAAGCTGGATGCATGCTTTGCACAACAAATGTGCTAGGCTAAATCATTTTAATGGCTTTTAATCGCTCAATATGCATGCTTTGCACAACAAATGTGCTAGGCTAAATCATTTTTATGGCTTTTAATCGCTCAATAATATCTCTATCACCCAACGACTTAATTCTGGATATCGCTGAAACAGACAATGAGAGTTGTTGGGATGAACTTGAGTTCCTAAGGACAAGGAACGAGTCCTTGTTCGCAGTTAAGAAAGCAACCCAATACGAAATCTGGGGCAAATTCTAACTGCACCTGCGCAGCTAAATAAGCTATAGGCTACAGTTTTACAGTAAAACACGACATTCTTATATGATGTGATGTTCTTAAATAATGAACTTCTACACAGTTGGAGAAAAGTACAAGAAATGGAATTAGTCCAAGTTCTGACGAGTTCTGGATAAAATTGTTGACTGGCCGCTGTCGGAGATGCTCTTGAGAAGCTTCACGCCAGCATTCAATTGCATGAATTTTCGGAGATCACTAGATATCCGTGAAATCGCGGACGTTGAAGTGGGGTTGTTCAGCGTGGCTCGATGGTGAACTATCTTTTCATCTCGAGCGACACGTTCAAGGCCATCCAGACCACACGTGCACACGCAGCGCATCGCATCCTCGACGTCGCAGCATGACCGCCGAGTGAGTCATTCTATTCATCCGTGTTCAAAACCCATTTCTAATCAGGTCATGTTAATCCCAGCATGGCACAATTAGTGGCTTTGTGCATCCATTTGTCCTGGGTTTAACGTGGATCAGTCCATGGATCAGTTCAGATAGATCAACGCATGCCATATTGACCGCAACTATTTTCAATCCATAATAACTCCGTTGTCTTGACCGCCCTCTGTCCTTGGTTGGTCAAATCTGGCTAGTTGGCAGTAACTCAGTAAAGGGTACGGGGTGGTTTACAGTAGTAGTTAAAGCCCAAGGGATGTGCCTACTGAGTAGTGTAACTCAAGTAAACATTTTCCAGGTTTTTAAAAATAGTGGTTATGGTTCACCTGTTTCGGAGACCCTCCACCCCAACGTCTAGCAAATATTGCAGAAAAACTACAACATAATTATTAATTACTTGAATTCCCTAGTTTTTTTTCTTCCTAAATCCTGGGCATTTTGTTCTAATCCTAACACCGTTATTATACCATCTATCTTTGTTAGATGGACAAATTTATTCTTTTGCTCGACGTTTCGACTTACTCGTCGTTTTCAGAATCCTAAAAGTAGTGGTTCACAATTCTTATCTTTACCCTTGCTTTTACCACTTCCAAGCCGCTGAAGACGGCGGCTGAGTCGAATTTTTGAGCAAATAATGAGTCTGTCCACCTAACAAAGATTACAGTTACTTTCTCCAAACTGTGTCAGGAAGCAGTAGTCATCTTGATGAATGAAAAACCTTGAATAGCACTAGTAGGTAGTTTAGTTTTCTATCATAGTCGCCGAAGTGTCCAGTAAATTCTCATTGGGTAACATTAACCCACAAAATGTTACCCTTTAACCACACCAGAAAGCTGGTTAATCTGGCAACTATTTAACAATTGCATAGCTCAAACTAAGCCCACACTCTGTTTTTTTCATTTGTGTTGTTCCTGACGCGATTAAAAATCCAATTCATAGGAACGGCTGAGACCGTTTCTGTTCATTGTTTTTGTACTAGTATTATTGGTAGTATCAAGAATATCATGGCCGGGCTGGGAGCTTTTGTAAAACAGAAGAATACAATGCATTATGTGTTGGACATTGAGCAAGTTCCAGAAAACATAAGAAGTCCAGGAAAAATGTGGTTTTTGCACGCCTCTGATGTTAGTAAGTACTTGTTTGTTTCAAGAATATTCTTTTCTTGCTGGAATAATGTTGTGCGAGTGCTGCGTGGCCCTTGATAGTAGTCTAATCCATCAATCCAGCGATGTTTGCAGATTTCTCAAAAATGGGTGTGGTTCTCCTCTGATCTTTTTCTGTAACGCATGGTTTGAAGTGTGAATAGTCGTTCAAGAATTAGTGGCGGGACTTATTAGGGTTTCTCAGAGGTTCCTGAGATCCTAGAGCGGTAGAGTTTTCCCGCAGAATAGTTATGTCTTGCTATCTTTGCCATTACTTCTTCTAGCTGACTGAGGCGAGTAGCATTGAAGAAGCACATTCATTTTGCTTCGAGATGGCGGGTAGATAACCAACCTTAAGGAAACTCCCTTATAGGTCGAAATTTCGAAAATTCATGAGCTTTTGTATATGAGGAATAACAACTGAAAAACCCGTAATGCGATTTTCATATTCACCTTTTTCAGGTGTAGATGTAATCGATGGGTGGTTAGTGTTCAGAAGGCTTTTGAAAATGACCAGGTTTGGCTTTACTATGCAGTACTTTTGAGTAAACCTTCGGGTTTCCCAAAATCCTTGTCAGTTTAGTTCGAGAAGCAGTACCGAAAGGCAGTGCAATGTATAACCCCAGAAGATTTCGGTGACATCGCAAAGAAACAACATCGGTGAGTCAGATCCGTAATGAGAAGGTTTGGATTTCTGCGCTGCACTCGAGATGTCAACAACTATGCTTCTTTTGGTTGTTGTACGTTAAGATCACTGCTATCACGTCTCCATCAAAAACCATTTAATGGAATGCGGATGTCCTGGGTCTCACCTCGAAAGGCTCTCGTTTTTTCAGGGAGGACGTACTCCAGTGCATCATTGGTCGACTTCTTTTGAGGCACGCTACACATTTGGTAGCTTGTATACAATTTTTTACTTGTAGAAGAAATTGAGTATTTCTGGATAGCAATCGATATTTCCCTCAGTTCACAGGAACGCCATGGGCGGAAATAAAATTTGGTCGAACCGAGAAAGGAAAACCTTACCTGGTTAATCCACCGGACACCAAGTTTGGTCTGAATATTACTCATCAGGTCTGCAGTTAAGATTACCTAAATGATTCCTGAAAGGTTTAGTGATGTTTCCAGGGTGACTATGTGGGATTTGCTAGCAGCTGTACCTCAAAAGTTGGTGTCGACCTTATGCGACTGGACAAAGAAAGTATGCACAATTTCTCAAACATCGCCTCACTAGAAATTCACCGCAGTTTCCATGAATTGCATTATAGGAGCTGGAAAAACCGCTGATGAGTACATAAACTCCATGGCAAAATCTGCTTCTCCGGATGAACTGAGAATGATGCGAGGACAACCGACGGAAGCAATGAAAATGACGATGTTCTATCGCTATTGGGTAGGATGTGTTGACGTCTTCAATGAGATGAAAGGATGAAGAGTAGTTGAATCCCCGTAATTCTCTTTAAATCATCTTTGTGTTCAGTGCCTGAAAGAAGCGATACTCAAAGCAACTGGAGATGGTATTCTCGACGATCTCAGTAGAATCAATTTCCAAGTCAACATGAGCGACCGCTATAGACCAGGTGAGCTTCACTAGTAGCAAGAAGCTTGAATATAAGCATCCTTTTCTAAGGTCACAAAAATATAGTCCCCAAGATTTTTTTGCGAACTAAAGACGGGGCCTCAAAGAATCCTATGGTTTGTCAGTATCAGTGCTTTGGCTTGACACCAGAACTCGAATAGTAAGCTTCAAAAAGTGCAGCATAATTCCATGTTACAGGGTGTTTTGTAACATCAACAACAGTATTATTAGACGGTAAATTGCAAGACCAGTGGATCTTCGAAGAGACGTTTGCTGACGGAAACCATGCTGCTGCTGTCTGTAAAGAGGTTAGTTCTTATTCATCAGCTGGTTCTTCTAATCCTTTCAATGATAGGGTCGAAGAGAATTTAATACTTACTGAAAAATGGCAGATCTTTTCTGATACTGCCGCAGATGAGGGTACTACGCCTCATCAAGCCGAGAAGTTTAAACAGTAGGCTTCCGTTAGATACTAAGGAGCGAGAATCCTCTTGAATCGTTCTTGACTTTAAGGTGGAAGTAGAAAATCTGGCCTTTTGGAAATCGTTGAAGGGTTAAACAAAATCTGAATGGCTGAAAAAAAAGCACTCCATTAGACACCGTTCTGTGCAGTTTGCTTCGTTCTTTCTGTGTGGAGCATACTAAGTGCATTTAACGAACTGAAAGAAAATGAGGAAATGAAACCTCCGATGCGGCAGACTAGTTGCTGCAATGAGTCTCTTTTCAACAATAATACGATGCGCTTTCTTGCGAAAAAGATGTGTAGTTCATACCCCCCCTCCCCATCCATTGTGGTCATAAAAGCATAAGAGCAG
>KN731823.1:0-11718 GCA_000816745.1 Ancylostoma duodenale | reverse complement strand
TCGTCGTCGTTCCAAGAGGTTTACTACCATCCCAGGCCATTGCATGATCATCGGACTCATCATCGGATTCCCAAATGTGATGAGTTTGAAATTAGACGTCTCGTAGTGTTCACTTCGTCACTTCTCATTTTTTCCATCGTGAAGAAATATCTTTCTGATCAACCATGAAGTTTCCGCCTGAATTTAAATTTTGTGAGAATTTGAGTGATGACAAGTTTTTGTAACTTGAAATCTTTTCTTTGCAACCTGGAAAGAAGCTAGGATAAAACGTACGACGTGAGGGTATCGAACGGATCAGAATGAATGCATATATTCCAGCAACTAATGTTCGCTTTTTTTTCGGCTTTCTAAAATGTGGTTCCAAGACTTTTCCATGATTTACGATTCTCTATTTTGCTGCGACCTAATTTGATTGAGGGAATTCCTATTCTCATTGTACCATTAATCTGCACCGCATTATTCACTGTTCAGGTTCTAAAGATACGTAATAATGCATGCAGGTGACAAACGTACACATAGGCGTGTTACCGTCGGTTTGATCAAGAATAAGTGAGACGAAGAGAAATCGTGTCTAGAAAAGTTGGAGAAGCATGAGATATTTGAGAAAGCAGGTGAGAATGGCGTAGAGCAGGCCCAAATGCTCAATTATCACCGACTTCAAAACAAATTATATCACTGTAAGAGTTAATACCACACAAATGAATGTTTTGAAACGTGACTGGACACCACTCTCAATTGCCTCATCACAACGCACTTCCTTCTTCAAAATACTTATCATCTTAATACATCGCTTTGCCTATAGGAGAAGAAGTGTTCTCTTTTTCAGAACTTGAATTCATAATGTCCTCTATGCTTGTCATGACTAGCCTATAGCATGACCCACTCCTGCAAGAACCTCCACACTGTGCTGTTAACAACAGCAATATGCTCATCATTAGCTTCCTTCCGTGAAGGGCAGCTCTACACGAAACTTCTGGAAAACTACGAACCTCTTGAGAGGCCTGTGGCGAACAGCTCTGAACCCGTCGATGTGAGGATGGGCTTGGTTTTGCAGCAAATCGTGTCAGTGGTGAGTTCTCGAAGAAAGTGAAGTACAACAAAGGAGTAGCAATGCTTTTGAAAAAAAATTGTTATTTGCGGAAATTCAAAGCCCATGGGTTGACGAGTTTACCGTATTGTCGCCATGGTAAAGTCAAGGTGGCACTTGAGGCATACGATGCGTCGGAAGTCTATTAAAAAGGCAAAAACGTGAAGAAGAGGCGAATGAAAAATAAAAGAAATGACTCCTCTACTCTACTCCTTCTTCCCATACTTGTTAACTTACAATACTGATCATGCTCACCGTCGCTTTGCCTTAGAGGCAAGGTCCGGGCAAAATTCCATCTCCCGAATTTCTATTGGATTCGTCGCCCACGGCGACGCCTTGGACGAAAACTATAGAAAGATCCCTGGAAAGGTCCCACAACAAGCGCTTTCTATCGACCAATTTCGCTACGGCGTTTGCGGGTTTGCGGCGTCCGTTCTTTCAAATGACGTTATACGTTGCGCCCTACGTGCTGTCTATTGTGGCATCGCAGGAAAAAATTCATATTTAAAAGGCCGGTGGTCTGTTTAATGGGGTGGGGAGGGTTTTACCAAGTGTTCGTTAAGCTGTATGGATGTGAGCATCCATCGTTGCTCAGTATGCAGTCCCGCAGCCTTTGTCGGCTGGAGCGCGTTTTCCCACGGTTACCGTAATCCTCGGACGTTTAGTCCCATATCTTGCGATAGAGCTTATAGCGAGCTGTCAAACGTGAAAATCGTGTCACGCAGGTGGTCTTGATTCCAAAGAACAAAAAACTTGGGTGGACAAGATTTTGACCGGACCTTGCCTTTAACTTCCTTAGAACTGCCTCAGTTAGATCGATCTGCTCACCAGGAGATCTTTTCTATAACCTACTGAATGCCAGGCAAACTTTTGGCCCGACCCATCATATGGCAACGGTCAATATATCGATTACTTGAATTAAACCAGTGGATCGAAAGTTCATCCCGACATCTACCACTTCATCTGAAAGATCTCGTCGAGACAAATCGAATGGTGACCAAATCGCTTTGATTGGGGCAGTTCTAGGGATGTTATGGCAAAGCGATGGTGAACAACAGTGACTCCTCTTCCGTCGGTTTTCGATGCCAGTGAACAGTCTCGTATACTCTATTTCAGCGCCCAAATATTCATTCTCTTGTACTAACAGGAGCTTGAAAGAGAGCAGCGGAGTGTTCCGGCTTAACTCAGCCTTTCTTCCACAACTTCTCTATTTCCTCGAATAAGCTTTTTACTGCACTGAGCATGACAAAACTCGGGGATTCCAGATAGGTAAATTAAAGCAGATGTAGCAGTGGTTGATTTTTTTTTGCGTAACTCCAAAAAATCGCATCACACCCCTCCCACTCATCACAATGTGAATGTTTTCAGTTTTTTTTTTGTTACTAGATCGTGTGATTGTCTCGGTCTTCTTCTTTAAGAACTTGCTCGTTTCTAGTGTGGCTAAATCACCGCGTAAATATATCGTTCGTCTCTTAGTCTCAAAGATCGATGCAGACTGGGCGACACGGCTCACTTCTCCACTCATCTTTGAAAATTTCGGAGTTTTTCTGGACTGTGTTACCTATGAACTCCCGGCACGAACAGAAATTTGAGATATACTTCAAATTTTTAGAGTAAACATGATGAGGAATTCGAGACCAGTTATCTACTTGAGGGTCTGAGTAGGCACCTCCTTAAAGTTTCCCAGAGTTTTTGTGCAAGTAAATGAACAATCTGTGGAACCAAAAATAGAAATTGTGTTACCAGCTAGCAACAGCTGAACTTCAACAAGTTTTACTAATTTTAATATTTTTCAGTTTCTTTTCTTCTCTTTTTTCGTTTTCTCAGATTCCGAGAATCATATTTGGAGTGAAATTGAAAGGTGAAAAGTTCGAGAATTATACGCTTGAAGTGTTCTATAAGTACCATCCGGCCACGGTTAACAAAAGAGAGCTCTTATAGTACTGTACATGTCAGTGATAGGGTGGTGCTAGTAATATTCAACTTTTCCTGGTACTACTACCATCTCAAAATCATCAAAGTAAGATATGTAGTTTGTCACAACATAAATGCAATATGCGTCCATTCCATTGTCCTGAACAATGCAAGTTCTTTTTTCAGGACGAAAAAAATCAAGTGGTGGATCTGAATGCTTGGCTGAAATTATCGTGGTACGACTACTCATTAACATGGGATCCTAAGAACTATGATGGTGTTGCAGACCTTAGATTCAAGTGTGTATACCTTCCCACTGTGTTTTCCTCGGGTTTGGTTACACTCTGAATCATTCAGAAAGAATCAACTGTGGACACCAGACGTCTTGCTCTACAACAGCGCAGATCCTCAGTTCGATAGCTCATTCCAGTCAAACCTGCTCGTATACCCAGATGGACTTGTTAACTGGATACCACCAGGTAACTTTCCTTCTTACTTCTAGGCCTGAATATATCATTGGGGTTACCCCGGATAAAAGTGTTCACACCCATGCCAATGGTGGGTAAGTCTGCGTAGTGTTAACACGTTTACCCTGGGGTGATCTCAGTTGATGAATGGCGCCACTGATTTAGAAGCTGGACCTATTGTTCTCAAGAGGACCCAATTTCATTGAAAATATGATCACATAGTAAATTTTCTTGAGTAGAATGGTGAAACATGTGGAAAATTTTGAGGCATCTTCCGGATATCGTGTCGAATTGCCGTTGCATGGTTTCCCTTCGATCTGCAAGAATGTTTCATGAAGGTAAAATTTCACGCGATTTTCAACTCTATGGGCACACCTGGAAGAAACTCATGAATTAGTGAATAATAAGTAAATAAATAACTACAGATCCAGTTGCGTTTTATAGTTTGGTTCGTGGACATTTGATGGCACAAAGTTGAATCTGGAAGTGGACCAAAACGGATTCGATCTGTCCAGCTACACACCAAATGGAGAGTGGGAACTCTTGGGTAAGTGACCCTTGTTTAGTTTACCATTTAATAGAACTGAGAATGAAAACGACCCTGGAAATATTCTTCTCCCTTTTTCAACGCACGTTGGCTATGGACTTTTTTCTATCGTTCATGTTTATTTTTCTCAATGATGTTCGTCTGAGGCATAAAAGTGCTCATAGGTCGCTTCTGTCAAATGTTAGCTGCCAATTCAGTTAATGAACCCTTCGACTAGAGATCCCAGTTTTATTGTAGTAGTCTTCATCGTGAACTTTGTGTAGTGATAACGGCTTGTCGTGTTCTCCATAAAAGATCTAGCCTCAGTTCTGAAACTTAGACATCATTTCTTCGTCCCGCTGGCGTGAAGTATGTACTTTGAGCATCAGAGGATCACTTTTCGCTGTCTGAAGTCACCGAGGATGACTTTGTGTGAAACTAGCCTACCCCGTATAACGTCAGTAGGCCGATTCCCCCCCCCCCCCCCGCTATCCCTTTTTCTCTATCCTTGCTGAGAATGTTGGATGTGCAGGGTTTCCATGCTCATAAATTTATGTCAATAAGATTTGTGGAAAGGGCAATTTGCATGGTTAAATTTTCTTGAAATCGCCGTTTTTCCCGAAAGTAGGATGAAATTTCACTTTTTTTTGACTTTATCACAACTCCGCCCCCATACGTCATATTCAAAATGTTTTTGAGAAAATAATAACTCCTGAAATATTATTCTTTTCAACTTTCAGACACCTTCGTGACAAGGAACATCCAGCACTACCAGTGTTGCCCCGAACCCTACTACGACATCGTGTTCACCTTCATCATTCGTAGACGAGTTCTCTATTATGGTATCCTATATCGCAACTACTATGATAGATCCCAGCACTTCATCATAGCTCTTTCAGCGTTCAACCTCATCTTGCCATGTATTCTCATTACCGTTCTTACGCTCACTGGTTTCACACTGCCTCCAGATGCTGGCGAAAAGATGTCATTACGTAAGTAGTCGAGAAACACACTAGCTCTTGAGTTCATTTGAGTAATACACATTGAATGGTTTGTAATCAAACAAATTAGCAATCGCTTTGAGCTTTGGTGGTCTAACTTTCTTGAGCTCCTTTCAACTCCAACTGAGGTGAGATGATAAAGAATAACTTTGTCTGATACGCAAATATGTATAGCACGAAACTTCTAGAGAGTTACTCAGATCTCGATGTGTGATGTGCCCAAGCTTTCAATTATCGGGAAGGCAGAGTGTATCTTAACTTGAAGAATGCAGCCTCTATTTAGGGGACTGTTTCTTCAAGAATTTTACGTCATTTTGTCTGTAGAAGAAGCATATTCTTCACTCTTTTAAGCAAATGCGCCCCTAAATACGACTAGAGAGAAGAGTATCGATAGAATTAAATGGAGAGATGGTAACCTGCAATAAATCGCATCGATCCAATAATTCCTTTAGCACTACTCCAGCTCATAATCTTTGAGACTTCAAAAAATTTCTGCTAAAACCTTGCGTAGAGTACTTTGACATGGCATCTCACAGGTGCGTCTAGAACTTTTCGTGGAGTGGCAATTTCTTGAGCCGATTACGACCATCAATATGTTACATGAAACCATAATTTTCTGGTCGAATTTAGCATTTTTAACCTTAACCTCTACAGCAATCCCACCTCAACCCTTCAGAAACGAGGTATGCTGGGGAGGATTAATACAATAATGCTGCAGAGAATCCTAAGTGCCTCAATCCTTAATTGTGCAAAATTTCACAACATGCTATAGGGCACCCTAACAACCGTGTGGACCTTTTAAAATCATGCAAAAATGTAAATATGGTACAACATGGGTACATTTGTGTTTAGCCTTTCAAAAGGTTTACCTGTGCAAAGCTTCAGCACAAAGTTTTCTGGAATTTTTGGGAGCGCCAACAGCAGAAATTGTGCAATGAGCTGAGTTATCCTTCTGAAAATTTTCTAGCAAATTCATTTCACAATATTAGGCGTTGTTGCTCGGCTATCGAAGGGAAAATTCTAGTTAGAAACTGGAGGAAACTTTTGAGGACTTTGTTGAAGGACAAAAGCGACATCATGTATTGTTTCTTAACTTCTGGTGAATAGCGAATTCAGCGTAAAAACTGAAGTTCTTAAACAGAGCCTCCTTTCCTACAGAACTGCACTGCTTCACGAGAATGCGAGTGCATTGCTCTAATTCCTCCAGTTCATGGACGGCATGTGCTGTAAGAATCCATTAAAAATCTAAAACGGCTCTTTAGCGGAACCATATAGAGATGGAAAAAGAGCCTACGTCTGGCATCTATTTATACTCGCCTGATAAAAACCTTTTAAAAAGGATACACAAAAACAATAAACTGGGAATATGTTAAGTGCATCGACCTCTGAGAAAGAATCCACATCTATTTGCTTCAAAATTTCTGCTGTACCAACAATTGCGTAAGTGGTCTGAGCCGGAACCTATTTGAACTTGTATTTGCTGAAATATGTATTGGTTTTTCTTCTTTTTCCCCAGATTCCAGTCAAAACTCAGGAAGTTGATCGGTTCACTACTTTCGTTTCAAAATATTTATTTCCTTGTTTTCATTGAGGTGAACCATACATAACACGATAGCCACAGATTTCTTACAGAGATCACCATCATGCTTTCCATATGCATCTTTCAAAACTACTTGTCCGAAATGTCTCCTCCGACGTCTGAAGCTGTTCCTTTCCTGGGTGGGTTCCTCTGTATGGATAAAGCGCCCCGCCCTGTCTGCGGTGGCTACCTGTCAAAGTGGTGCGCCGAGCATTATAGCACATTTTTTTTGGTATGTTTGCACTCTCATCAGTTACATTGTTTCACTTTTAAACTGTCGTCAAGACCTCGACAGTCAGAATCTTTACAGTATCGACACTCGTTGCACAACTTTGCAATGAAATTATCTGGTAAAAGTTTAAACAAAACCAGAAAAAAAAACTAAACTCGGATCAGGTTTATGGACAGGTGCGCACTAAGTATCTTATTTTTGCCATTTCTGCATGAATTGAAGTCAAAATGGCCGATTATATGCTCTGAAGCCGGTTTCAGAAGCATTACGCATTTAAAAGGAACATCTATTAGTACTAATAGTTGTGGTTGAAGGTATGAGCCTGTGTTTGAAAGCGATGTCTTAAACGATTTCAGGTGCCTACTTCGCTGTATGCATGTTCACTTGTGCTTGTTGTGTCGTGGCAACTACGTTGGCCCTCAATTTCCATCACAGGAGCTCCTATTCGCACGAAATGAACGAGATGGTACGGGATCACCTGAAAATCCAATGAACAACATCGTTGTTTGTGCAGGCATAGAAGATGGGGATGTAACTGTGTTCTATGACCTGATGTTCATCTATGTAATTTTTAATATGTATCCCCAGAAGACATCAGCGCTCGAGGCGCAGTAGCGCTACACCATAAGCAACGCGACATTCTGATGGTTGCGGGACATCTAATATCCGACCTGCCTCGGGGCGTGGCCGGCTAAATGCAAGCAGCACACAATACTATGACTAAAAGATGAATAAAATACTTTTGATGACAGAGGTCCATTCAGAAAACCTATCAAGAGAACCGCTTTTGATAAAAGACCTAGAAGAACTGCACCAGAAGGAGTTCTGGTTAAAGATCTGTACACTCACTCTCTGCTGCGGTCCTTCTGCATCGATTAAGTCTGGAAGTCTTTCAACGAACGTGTCAGAAAAAGAGTACAGGTATTTTGCAGTCTTCAGGTATCCCTAGGACTGGTCTGCATCTCTTTTGAGACCTGCCACATTTCGACGGAGCAACTCGATTAACTTCCAAATCTACTGCGTACAGATAATGCCGAGAAAGACTCCTCCACGCGCCCGCCGCGATTGGCCAGAAACTCTCCTCCACGCGCCCGCCGGGACTGGCCCGAAGCTATGCCGGGTATTAGATGTCCGTAAACGCATTCTGATTGTCTGCGCATCCACTCTGTTCATTTTTATTACTGTTCTCACTTTAGTCCGATTCTCTCCACCCTTGTAGCTTGTCCAAACCGTTGGTGAGATGCGTGCGAGCCGGCTCTGAGCACTGGAGTCTTCTGTACTTAGGGACAAATTTTCATTCATTTATTTATTATCACATGCCAATTAGTATAAATATGATTTCTCGCAATGTGAGCGAGCTCTTACGAGCTTTACGAGGCTATCAACAAAAGGCCATCGTTTTTTTTTCTGGATGAGGCAGGCGTATCTATTTACAGTTTCGACAGCTCATGCTCAATTGGCTGCCCTGGTTGCTGATGATGCATCGCCCAGGATACACTGCTGCCAAGGGACAGATGGTAAAAATGGAAGACGATGAGGAGGACGAGAAAAAGCCCGTTGTCTGTATCGAGTCGCTCCTTTCAAAGATGGCTACGCCTTCTCCACCAAAGTAAGATTTCCACTTTTTGGAGCACGAAAAAAAAATGTCTTGAAGCGAAACGAGTCTAGGTTTTTTCACATGTTTGTTAATAATAAATGTAAACAAACTTATGAGTAAATATTAAAAAGGGTTGCACAAAGGGTGGGATATTTGCACGTCTGCATCACACCATCTCAGACAATGCTACGCATAAATGGTACAAAAATGTTCCTGTGCAGACTTCGTTCACGTTATTTTGTTCTACTAATTTTTGAATATACAGAGGTTTCATAAATACATTGGCCTGAACACTGATGTATGAATTTTGTTCCGTTCAATAAGCATTAAATGACGTTCTCGATCATTCCTAGGAATTTTTAAGTACTCAAAAGTAATCCAAGCTAGAAAAGTGAGTTGCATGCTGAAAATGCTTGATGTGAAACAAGTATTCATTCCTGGAGCTCTAGCGAGTTAGTACCTCACAATTTCTGGCGCCAACGCAGTGTCTTCTGTTTATTTCACGTCGGATTTGCAGAAGCGCCTTCCTATTTAGGTTGACAGTTGTCGACGAATGCGAGCCACGAAGGGTGGAAGAGCGACGTCATTTATGGCAAAACAGTTCCAAGCGATTACCGGAACGATCAGTGATTCCCTCCAAACAGGTGAGAAATAGCATGGATGTTCGTCTTCAGTATTTCCGGAGGAAGTTTATTATACTTCTGGTGATTGTTTCCGGTAATTTTCTTTAAATGTTTGGAGTTTTTTTTTTTGAAACAGGATCGTGCACTTGCGCACAGAACTTAATCACAGGCGTAACTTAGGCCTTGAGACCTCAGCAAAATATTTAGCAGAATACCTTCATTACATTGGAATGACAGACTGAATTGCAGAAAACAATAGTTTTTCACACTGTTATAGGGTGGCCGAAAATTACCAGTGCAGTAATATTATAGTTTAGTGCTAGAACATTACAGTGAGTTGTCGTAAGTTCAGATCCTAAGGACAGCCTATGGGTCCTCCACTGATTAATAGCTACTGAACAAATTCTGGAATATTCTCTCTCGGCAGAGATACAATAAATTTCTGCCGTGAATCGAAGGCCCTGTGCTATAAGTGTATATGTACATCCTCTGTTAGAGCTATCTAATATCTGAATTGTGTTTGCCAGAACTATGTCCCTGTACGGAATTTTGTTGGATTTAAGGTAGTTGCACAGATAATTCTCGGCCACCCATTCTATTTTTATGAAGTCTCACCTTCAACTCGTAAGAACTTATTCTATTATTCTGCACCCTCAATCAACCACAACAACAACTGAAACGAATGGGATCCACGCTTTGTCCAATTTCTTCCTTAATTCAGGTTAACCAGGAACAAATTGCACAATTACTGCTGCTACGCGAAATTCACGAGCATTTATCTGTATGTTTGACTAACTTTCTTCCTTTTGCCTGCACAATTTCTGTTCTCACCACCTTATTGAATAGAATGTGTTCTAAAGCAACATTTTCAGGCAATCACAGAAGAGATAAGAACGGTAGAAACAAACAAAGCTGTAGAGGATGATTGGAAATTCGCTGCTATGGTTGTCGACAGACTATGTCTTTTTATATTCTCCGCTTTCATTCTCTTCTCAACGTTTGGCTGCTTTTCATCTGTGCCTAATCTTAGGCGCTTTATGTAACTCACTCTGATCTTGTTGCGTTTCTCTTCATGACAGCTCTTAAACTGCTCACGATAGTATCTCCAGATTCTTGCATCAAGATGATGACATTTGATTGAAATGAACACTACTGAATCCTCATTGAAGGTTTTACCTACAGATCATCTTGTATAAATGTGCTTTCGGAGAACACAATCGAATTCTACCTTAAAGGCAGCACCCACGGGAATTTTCGACATCAAGATCTCGGCATATATCGGAGAGACGGGAGGTGCTCAACACGTTCTTAAGGACAAGGCTTTCCGTTAGCATCAGAAACACCGTTTTTAGAAGTTAATATTTGTCTTGCATGCAACAAAAACGGTCGAGTTGCGCGAGCTATGGGATACGCACCGACAGGAAAAGGTCGATAAGGCAGTCTTTTTCACCATGCGGATCTTCGCGAAATCATCTATTTTTTCTGAACTGCAGCATCTCCGCATGATAGAAAAAGAACTAACCATTGGAAAATTAGTGCCAATTAACAAAGACACCATTTGAGAATCCAAACATCACGGTATTTGCTAGCTGGGAATAAAATGGTGAAAATTAAAGTTTCGACAGAGACTAGCTCTCATAGTAGTAAAACAGCGATAATTACCTTAGAATGCTAATGAAGAAGATTGGTAGCTACCAAAAACAAAAAGAAATGAGAAAATGAAGGAAATAATATGATTCTGAAGGAAGTTCCTCTAGAAGGGCGGTGGTTTGGTAAAGAGATCAGCTGACAATCGATCCTTCTCGCGCCCCGAAAAGATTTCGGTGCCCTAACGCAACCGAATATAACTACGAAAACACGTACAATCAGCTGATGAATAAGTCCGTCTGGTCCTAGGAGAACCTGCCATAAGTAGGCAAACGGACGCTTCCAGTGCAGCTTTTACGGCAAAAAGTATTCCCCAAGTCCAGGGTTTTTCAAAACTTTCGGAAACTTTGCAACGAAATTTTCCGTTGGTGCTGCCTCTAAACGAAGATTTGACATTGATAAAAACCGCTTTCTATTAACGGAGGGGGGATGCTCTATGCTAAACTTCCAGTTCGGTTACTTGTTACTTTCTTTGCCACGCTGAACGTTTCTGACTATCTAGTGATATTCAGTGATAAAACTCTTGTCAGCATAGGTTCATGGTTATTGCATGAGGAGCGCTGCATGAGCATAGGCTAGGTTGCCTACATGCTACCTGAGGAGTATAAGATCTAGCATCGCAAAGAATTGTTTAGAAACCCTAGAGCAAACTGCAAACAAGGAATCGTTGAAAATAACTTGCGAATATGTCTTCAAGTCGCAAGAGCTTGCAACATGTTTGACGTCATCAGCACCCTGGGAAAATATTATTTATTTGGGTGTGTATATTTCGTAGTTTTTTTTTCTCGTCGACCTTGCTTTTCCACAAATTCACTGAACTACAACCATGGCAAGTTTCTATCATTTCTATCATTATCATTTCAACAGTGCGTTTCATAATTATAAGACACCCCAACCTTCCCACCCCTGGTTTTTTCAGAGGCCGTGGAATTTTTTCTTTGGTACCATTGTGTTCAGCATCTAAAATAACCATGGTGCCCTATTTTTGAGCTCACGATAGCAACCCTAGATTTTTAAAACTTTTCCTCCTTGTGCCTAATTCGCA
>KN731821.1:0-11719 GCA_000816745.1 Ancylostoma duodenale | reverse complement strand
GAGAGAGTGTTTACAACGATTTGACATTGCGTAACAGCAGTATACGGAGCCGAGTAGCCCCTTTGTTGGTGCTTTGTTAGTGCCTCTACGAAACCACGGTGCACTGAGAGAAAACCACTTCGAGAGGATGGAAGCACCTTGTCGGAGATTACTCAACGATGAGTCCGCTTACTTCTTTCATTCGGAATGTGCGCTTGGCGCACTTCTAAAAGAGGTCCCTCAGAGATTAGAGAGTACTAGGATCAGCGGTTGTTTTTAAGAAGAACCGTACAATCCAACACACAGGAAGAACGAATGAAGAACGGCTGTTCCAACATTTCATCATAAGCTGTCCTAACATTTCCTGAAAGCACTTCTGCAATTGACCAAACTTTGAATATTTCCTAACATTCTTCCCTTCCCAACCGTGGGGGAAACGCCAGGATACGGACCCACGGATGGAGAGTGGGTCTGGCCTGGTCCAATAGTGGGGAAAACGGCAGTGTACGGGTCCACATATGGAGAATGATTATATTCCTGGTTTACGTGGACAAAATCGACAAAAATGACGTCACTTCGTAGCAAGACGAAATTCTTGCAAAAGTTCTCGTCCAGTAGGTACGGATAAATGCAAACACGATTCCTCAGAAAAGGGAAAACTTTAGCTCACGAGGCCAAAACACCATTGCCTTCCCTGAAGAGGCGTCCTCCGGATTCCTTAGCAAGATTCAGGGCTCTTCCTGCACAAGATAATCGAGCACATTGGATTTGTCCGTTGGAGGTTCCACGGGGGAAACACTGGAGAACAAGAATATCACCGAACCAGAACGTGTACGGCGCTGGCTCTGTAGTGCTGGTCAGAAATTGGTGAGGACTACCTGCGGCGCATAGGGGATTTCGTGATGGGAAGGTTGAAGGCCTGTAACACAGCCAAGGAAGGCAACTTCTAACACTCCTTATGAAACTGATTTTTGACGTGGATGCGCAGCTGTTATAATGGAAAAGATAAAATATTTGTGGCCAGAAAAGGAAAGATGGCGGTTTATATGACGCCCATACTTTTCGGCCACCCTATAGCACTATATGCCCAAAAATATTATTTATCCTACACCTTAACATCAAGCTTGTGCTTACTAGGTGTTCGCGAATCAGTGGATTCGCCTCCTTCTACAATCTCAAGGGGTCTATCTTGAGCAACAATCAATACCAGTTCTCGATTTACCCTTTGAGACCCTAGGACAGTAAAAAGATGCAGGCAAAGGCCTAGTTGAGAGACTGCATAACGTGTTAAAATAGGGAAATATTACATAGAAAAACGCCGATAGAAGTGCATTTCTCGCGGACTCAAAAGCGGGCGGGGCAACTGCACTGCAAACGTCGCCGTTTTGGCAGATCACAGCCTTCTTTTTCCTAGTATTTCATCCATTTTCATGTTTTCTTCGTTCGTTAGTGTTGCATCGTCTTCACCTATTATATTCGCCTCGTATGTTTCTGATGTAGCGTTCTTTATAGCTTCTGTTCTTTTCTATTTCCATTCGGAGAGGAAATTTCCACCGAAGAGGACCAACTTTGTGAATGCTTCCACTCAGTTTTTGGTTTGGATCCTCGTTCTTCTGTTTATGTTAGAACTGTAAGGTCGTTTGAAGTTATATCTTGACATGTAACAACTATCGAATCTTATACCGTGCAGACTATTCTTTTCACTTGAACTAATTTTCGACAAATTCAATACAGAAGAGATCCAAACCAAAATTTGAAAGGAAACACTCACGAAGGTGGCCTTCTTCGGTGCAACTTCCAACTCCAAATTAAAACGGTGAAGGAGAGGAACTAAAAAGAAGAAAGCTACAATAGAAACATATGAGAGGACCGGTATACGCAATGCGGAACGATTATACGATAATGAACGAAGAAAACATGAAGTGAGATGAGTAACTACCAAAAAAAAATCCTTTGCTGAAACCACGCTGCTCGCCCCGCGGTCGCGCTGCACACTTCAAGAGTTCGCGAGAAGCGTTCTTCTATGCTCACTGCAGATAAAGCGACAAAATAAGAAGAAAAAAAAACGTTCTGAACAGTCTTTTCGAGGAATACTTTAGCTGTACTAACTGTCATCCTGACCACTTGAAAAGTGTATGAAAACTGATAATTCCTTAGAATTGAATTTTTTCCGCGAAACAGCTAACGTAGGATGACGGAGTGTTATATATGATGGAATACTTTAGCTGTACTAACTGTCATCCTGACCACTTGAAAAGTGTATGAAAACTGATAATTCCTTAGAATTGAATTTTTTCCGCGAAACAGCTAACGTAGGATGACGGAGTGTTATATATGATGGAATACTTTAGCTGTACTAACTCTTTCAGTATGAATATGAAGAAATGCGAACGAAGCGAGCATTTCTTCATATTCATACTAAAAGACTCATAGCCATGACAAAATTACCGATATTGTCTCCCGCCATCTTCTCATGACATTCCCTCAGATGGAGCTTCACTACTACACTTCCAAAGGAGTTTAATCTCACTTCCCAAAGGAATTTTGCTCTCGAAATGGCTAAATGTAGCTATATGTAACCGATTCATTATGGATGGCCACAGGAAATGGTTTACATCCCTTTGTCTGCAGTGGTTGATCAGGTGATAAAAGTAGTCTGAACATATAAAAGAAGAGGTTGCGGCGTGACCAAGCAGAAATGAGGTAAGCATAACGCAGAAGAGGTTGTGATGGGAGAGAATCAAATGATTGATAGATTATGTGCTATTGTAGTCCGGAATTTGGCGTTTCCAACTGTAATGAGATAACTGAGGTCTCTGTAAGCTTTTTATCGCCACCTAGCGTCGACACCCTCAGTAGGCTGCACTCACGACATTTACGTCACTTCTCAACGCCGGCACATCCTTGTTAGATGAGTGAATCCATCCACCCCCCTCCTTTTTTTTGGACGCCGGCGCACCCTAATCTCAGCAGTGGACCCGTCTCCCTCATTTCTGTTCGCCGGCGTACCCTTATCACAGCGATGGACCCGTCAAACTTCTCTGCGCCGGCGTACCCTTATCACAGCGGCGGACCCGTCTCCCCCACTGCTGTTCGCCGGCGCACTCTTATCAGAGTGGTGGACGCGTCTCCCCCACTTTTGGGCGCTGGCACACCATTATCACAGCGGCGGACCCGTCTCCCCCACTTCTGTGCGCCGGCGTACCCTTATCAGAGAGGTGGACCTGTCTACCCCACTTTTCCATCGACGGACCCGCTGCAATCACCGGACCCTCTGCTCGACCACCTCTCTACCCCACTCCACCACACCACGCCCGTTCTTAGCCTTTTATATGATCTCACAATCAGCACCAATCACCATCACTGACCAACCAAAGTGCGTGTGCACACGCACGCAAAAAGTCAAAAATTCTCTGCAATATATATAGAGTATGATAGCTTCACTGCAGTGTTCCACCTAATGGGCAGGTCAGCGGTCCCCTTCTTCCATAACTGAAGAGACTAGGAGCCAAAGAAATATCTGACCGCCTTTTCAATATCGTCAGCTTTGGTGAATTTTCTCTTAGCTTGGAATGCCTTAAAGGAGCAAAATGAGTGGTAATCGAGCGAGGCAACGTCAGGAGAATGGAGTGTGTGGGGAGCCATGTCCCAGCCCAGTTTCTCCAATTTTTCACTGGTCTCCTTAGCTATATGGGGCCTAGCGCCATCATGGCGTAGATGTACAAGAAACTCGTTTCGGCCATTTTCTCGTACAGTATCCGGGAATTTCTGGAGCTGATTGGCGTAAGTGTTACCTAACTATGCGCGTTTGCGGGAGCTCGTAATGCAACATTACTGGCAAATTCCAGAAGAAGCAAAGAAAATACTTGTTTGGGTGGGGGTGCGATTTGGCGGATCCTTTACTCGACGGAGCCACATGGCACGATGCGTGTTAGAGTCGTGGAGGACTCAACTCTCATATTAAGTATTCAGTTCTTCCAGAAACCCCTTCCGGTGGGGGCAAAGAAAAAATTATAAGACTCGTAATTAAAGTTGAGGAGGACGATTCGGCTATATATGCCTACTAGATGGCATACCCGGCTTCGCTCGGGAGTTTTACCACCCCGCCTTTTTACACTGATGTGAATAGTTAGTGACACTGATATATTCATTCGAAATACTTATCATTTCGCTGTTCACCACGTTAAATAACCTCAGCAATCTTTTTTTTTTCACCTGCACGAAAAGAAGGAAGACGCTAGAGCTAGCAAATCGATAATTTCGTGCAAAATGGTTGTTATATTCGTGTCCAGCGCATTGAAGAACCTCAGCAAGCTTGTCCTTGCCCGTCTCTGAGCGGAAATAGGAAAGTCAATAAAATCGATAAATCGATAAATCAGTACTCTCGCCCGAAATAGTTGTCATAGTCGTGTTCAGCGTATTCAGCAACCCCTCTAAGGATGTTCTCACATAACCCTGTGGTTGAAGTGGGGAAATCGATAAAATCAATAAACCATCATTTTGGTGGAAAATGGTTGTCATATTCGTTCAGCGAAAAACCCCAGTATACTTGTTCTCGCTTGCCCCTGGTCAAAAGTAGAAAAAAATCAATAAAATCAATAAGTCGGCACTAGGCAAAAGAGCGAAAAATCAATAAAACCGGTATAATCGATAAATTAATAGGTATTTTTTGGAGGCAAGTAGCCTAAAACCTCCGCCGGCCGTTGCTGGGTATACATGCAAAGTTTGGTCTCGATCGGTTAACCCTCCGCAATTTCTATAAGGAACATACATACGCACACAAACACACGCACAGACATTCTACCTTATATATACAGACTAGACACTGTACCCGGCTTCGCTCGGGTGTTCAATTTCTCCTGACCATTTAAAGCTGATGCCAACACTTGTTGAACCAAAGAATACTTCCAAAATGTTCATCATTTGCCTTCTTCACTCCGCCCATCCCTCCCTCAAAAAATGGGGTGAAGTTGCTTGACTGATAAATAAGTTCGTCTAAAATGCTTGCCTTATCCACGTTCAGCGTCTCGGCGAATCCCAGAAGGAACGTTTTCACCGATCCGTGTGCAAGAATGCCGAAAAATCAATAAAACAGATGAATCGATATTTCGGTCAAAACGGTTATCATATTCGTGTTCCACGCATTGAGGTACCTCAGTAAACATGTCTTTACCATCCCGTGAGCAAGAACAGCAAAAAATCAATAAAGTCAATAAATCGATATTTCGCACAAAATGATTGCTATATTCGTGTTCAGCGCATTGAGGAACCCCAGTAGACATGCCTCCACCTCCCCAAGGTGTAGATTAGCGAAAAAAACAATAAAATCGACAAATCGATAGTATCATACAAAATGGTTGGCATGTTCGTGTTCAGCGCATTGAGATACCCCAGTAAACATGTCCTTACCGCCTCTTGGGCAAAAATAGTGAAAAATCAATAAAATCAATAAATCGATAATTTGACGCAAAATGGTTGTCATATTTGTGCTCAGCGCATTGAGGAACCCTACTAGCATGTTCTCGCCAGTCCCTGGGCAAAAATAGCGAAAAATCAACAAAATCGATGTAATCGATAAACCAATCGATAATCCCAGGTGCAGAGTAGCCTACAACCTCCGCCGGCCCCGGAAGAATCTACATGCAAATTTTGGTCCCGATCAGTTCATACTCCGCGATTTCTATTCGGAACATACACACATACAAACACACAAACTCACAAACACACAAACACACAAACAAACACACAAGCTTTCACTTTTATATATACAGATTACGGAGAAGCCCCGAGTTTTGTCTACAAGTACCACGTGGTAGATTATGGGTACCGATCAATAATCAAAAGTTCTGGAACTTTCAAAAAATCGGCTCGAGACTTCCTTACCACCCTTATATATCTTCCATCCTTCATACATTGCTTCTAGAGATCCATACATGCGTTGGAAGTCACATGCTGCCGCAATCCAATGTATCATCCAAGAACAATTTTCTAGAATTCCTGTATGTTACCATCATGCATGATTGCACTCCAGAATCTATTTAACAACTGTGTTCCTAGGAGTTGTACGGGCAATGAAAATTGCCTAATCGGAACAGCCCTTGTCGATTACCCTGACACCTATTGCTCGAAAGTATCCATTGGAGATAAGATGTTTTGTTGTCGTAAGTTTATTACTCACTACTTTCATATTCTTACACTTCTCGCTTTGTGCTGAGATTCATTCGCTCTGCTGGAGAGACCTCTTGATTATGGGAAGCGAGTCCATCCCGAACGCAAAGCTTCTTTTCCATTTAAAACTGGGGGGATACAGTACTGACTAGAGCCATTCAATGAACTATATTCTTTCAAGATTTCTGAATTATATTATATTGTTCTAACGAATGCACATGGATGCTGCACATATAGAAATTACTACGTTCCGCCGTCTCGAATACCACAACTTGGTGTAAACCAAAGCTGAGCAGAGATACTAGATTCATGCGTGTGTTGGAAGCACTCATCATTCACAAAGAATTTCATCAAGGCAGGTGGGCCATGCACAATCCCAAAATCCAAACGACGAATTGGCACCGGGCCATGGACACGCGTGCATCCAGCATGCGTCCGAGCTGAATCAGAATGTATGCTATTCGTTCATTTATAAGTTAGATAGGGATTTAGCAAAGAAACCAAAGCGCTCTAACATGTCCGTGCGTAGCTAGGATTTTTAACAGCACATTAGTGTTCCTTTCTTGGGAGTTTCCGCTCACTTCCACTAACTGCAGAACAATCGCAAGGGTGGAATTTAAATCAAGAACTCCAGAGCTCAGCGTCTCCTCACTAAGCATCAGCGGCCAAAGGAAATCATTTTCCAGACAAGGAGGACCTGTAATGAATGTTGAACTGATAACTAAAGAGGGGAAAGCCAAGCGAATAGTGCGGATGGGACGTAAGTGCCTCTAAATTGCCATGTCAAAAAGTGGTGAGATTTTGGTGTGAAGTGGTTGGATATGCGCAGAATATCACGTTCTACTCACCTTCTTTGACCACTTTTGCCAACTGCTCGGCCAGGCCAAGTTATATGATAGTCAGCCGAAGAAACCTGATCTAGTGAACTGGTCAACACATCAACGGTATTCCATTAACATTTACGATGTTTGTAACAGTGTTCCCTTCACTATATCAATTAAATTAAGTATGGTCTGTTAGCTCAGGGAGTGCACTATAACGGACTTCGTCTGCAATTGCGACCACAGTGGTTTCGGCCCATTTTTGCACCATTTTCTGTAAGTTTTAATATGTATGTGGTGTGATTCCTTCCATTTTCATGTTTCGTTACTGTTTCCGTTCGACCCAGCAGATAGGCCGGCAGATACCACTGCGGTCGCAGTTGCAGACAAAGTCCACCCTGGTGCACTCCCTGATTTAACAGACTATCCTCACTATTCCTCTAGAGATATGTAAAAATAGCAGAGTAGGGAACTGCTTTGAACCAACAAAAACATTTCGCCGTTGAGTTGCTCTGGTGCATTTTGGTGAGCATACATGCCAGCAAAACCGCCAAGCCTTTTCACACAACTGGAAACGGCTGGGTGGGTGAACTTTCGGAGCGATTCTGAAGCGCCCGACCAAGCGATTTACAAAGGCCTCCCTGAACTGGTCTGAAACTTTGAAAAAAAAACCGCATCCTTCATGGTTTGAACGATTATTGATTCACTAACTTTGTGACTAGGGGCGGGTGCTGCGTAGTGGTAAGAGGTGCACTGCCTGCCGGTTTGGGGTGTGGGGGAGGGGTAAACTGGTACCAGAGGAGTCTAGGAGGATGAAGCACTGACATGGTCCATCGAATTCCCCCTCCCCCTCCCCACTCCGCAAGTCACTGTTTAGGGCATATACGCACTCAATGCCTCTACGATGTTCTGATGGAGTCGAATGCGTGGCACATTCTACGATACGGATTTAATAACGCGATCACTTTATCCCTTATTGCCATGATCAGTGAAATAACAAACCAGCTTGTAGTGTATTTACGTCTTCTTTTTTTACGACGTCTTTGTCGTTTGAAAACGCTCCTGTCTGGGGGGGACAGGCGTTTCAGAAACGTTCTCCTTCTCCGCCCAGCATCTCACAGGATCGCTAGTGAAAGTACGCCTACGTTCCTCTATCCTTTCGTCATGGATGCAATGTCCAACTATGAAAGCGAGAAACCTAGACAGTGTTCAGGTTTTCGCGGAGGTGCACCCGCCCCGTCCGCTGATAGTCTCGCAGCCATCACTGTGAAGTTCGCCGCCGGATCAGCAGGCGGGAGAAGAGGTGTGCCCGACCAGGAAACGCGAGAACTGAAATTTGCCTGGCCAGTTTACGGCTTAACCGACGTTTTCAGATGTTGCCTGAACATTTTACGGATCAATACCCGAACCGGCTCAAATTAAGGGTGTCGCCTGACCAGATTCCCGAACTCGCTGTTTCCTGGCCAGGAAACGGGTGTTGCCTGGCCAGTTTCCACCTCTTGCGTGCCTGGCCAGCAGGCAAGCACCCGTAAAATGTTCAGGCTGCGGGCTTCAGAGCAGAGGCCGAATTCCGGCGTAGCCGCGGCCAGCCACCTTTGGTCGGCCAGATTTGTCCGCCGACACGCCCTTTGGCCTCGCAAATCTGGCCGTCGATTCCGGCGCCACTTCGTTTCCACGGCCACACTTCGCGACCGCACGCGTGCTTTTGGCATCAGTCGTTACTGTTCCACGCTCGAGTGTGTGAGATTGTGTTTACAAGGTTTTCAGGGTGCATAGTATATGGAGCAGAGTGACCGATCTGTTACCATTTTATCGTCGGTTGCACATTTCGAAACACACAAACAGGCATGATGCCTGTCTGAAGAAAAATGACAGATTCCGTGCACAGTTTCATAGCATCATGGACTACTCGGTCTTTCCATGTGGAGCATTTGCTGCATCCCTGATTCAGATCCCACGCGAGTTCTCCGGTCACAGAATCCGACTTTCGTTTTGAGAAGAACAGTACATTAAGGGGGCTTTCGCACTTTCGCATTATTGACACCACGACGGCGACGTCAATAGTGCGAAAGTAGTCGTCCGGTGTCAAACTAATCCCTTGTCGCAGGATATATGCCGAAGATAAAGCGGTAACTGAGCGGCTATCCTGCTCTATATCCTATGCACCCTGAAAACCATGTAAACACAACCACACCTGATAGTTGCTAGTTGTCAGCGAAAAAGGCGGGTGTACCTCCGTGAAAACCTGGACACTGTCTAGGTCTCTTTCATAATTGGAGATTACATCCGTTATTCTCATTTTCACCGTATGACGAAAGGATAGAGGAACGCAGGCGGACTTTCACTCACAATCCTGTGGGATGCTGAGCGAAGAGCGAGGACGTTTCTAAAACGCCTGTCTGCACAGCCAGGAGCACCTTTGAGACGACAAAGACGGCGTAAGAATTACCTGATACGGTCAGTCCGAAAACTTAACAGGAGCGGTCACAGAAAAACCTGCGCATAACCTGCGCATGTCCACTCATTGCGCACCCTAATTTCACCACTTTCCTTTTTTTCGGCATGACCTTCCCATGTGGGCTATTGTCGTGGCTTTATCCTCTTTAATTATCATTGCGCCAGTCATTTGAATTTTTCCAGCCTAGGGGAAAATTCATTAAAGGCAAAGTCCAGGCAAAATTTAGTTTTCCGGCTTTCCACTAAATTTGTGGCCCAAAGTCCCACAAGTGACAATTTCCATCGACTCATCGTAGGACAAAGTTCATATTTAAGGGACTAACTCTCAGACGTTTTATTCCATTTCTTGCGATAGAGTTTGTATCGAGCTCTCGAACATGAAATACTTGCTAACAGTTGGTTTGCATGCCAGATAACAAAAAATCTGGATGGGCAAGATTTTGGCCGGATCTTGCCTATAAGTCACATCTAACCAGGGGTTGTTGAGCTCTGGAGTAGAACGAAACACCTTCAAACCAGCACTTGACAAAAATTCCAACCATAAATTGTCTTGCTGGAGCGTTTTGGTCTTCTTCCTGAATTTCTATTCGAACTTATAAATGGGCGAATAGCTTACAAGGGAAGTGCAAGAGGCTAACCCGGGGGATCAAAACGAAACATACATTCTAGGTAACATTGTCTAGGGCAATGTTAATGTATGTATATCATTTTTGCCCAATGGTGCTGATGGCGCAGGAGAGCGCGTCAAAGACTTTTCGGCTCCATTCATCTTTCACGAGTACAAGATTTTTGAAAAGGTTTTGCTGACTTTGCATGCTAGGGTTGTTTGAGGTGCTGAATACAAATATCATAGCCATTTTGCATCGTAACGCTTTGTATGGTTACGGTAGGTACACCACCGCATGCTACCGTGCACCTTCAGTAACCCTACAAAGTGGCGTTACGGTGCGAAATGGATACGATATTCGTGTTCAGCATAACCCCCGTACGCGAGGTTTCAGTCGAAAAAATTCTTTGAAGATTTTGAGTCCATGAAGGTGGGATTGCGCCATTTCTTCTAGTGCACCGTCATGGGACTATTGGCTTGGATTCATGGAACTTTGGCCACTCAATCCAACCGCGCTTGTCGTGATTAGCTGTCCAATGAACTATCGAACGTTTGCAGACGCATTTTTGAATAGCGCGGTTTCGCCTGGTTACGCGGTCATGAGTCCTAGCTGCAAGCATGGCAGCCGCGGTGGAGTGGCCGAGCGGGTAACGCATCGGACGAGGTTCCTGGAGTAGTTCTTGAACTGATGCATGTATCTGATGTGTTCTAATCACTACAAATACTCGAAACAAGTTTAAAGTCTAAAGTTCAAGATGCAAAGGAAATTGCATCGGAAGGATCCGAACCCTCGTCCTCCTGCCTCATACTCTGACGCACTATCCACTTGGCCACCTCGCCACTGATGGAATACCTGCCACCTCATCTCATCTCATAATTGAACGAAACGAATTTATTCAAGAATGGGTCTTTGAACACTGTATGGTCCAAGAAAGGGTAATCAAGGTAATCCTAACTGGTTTAAATGGTCAAAGTTTCATGAATCCCAGCTCTACATGGAGTTCTATGGCAGTACAATATGAAAAATTTTGGGGCGCTCTCCTGATCGTATCAGGACCATTAGGCAAAAATGATATGTATACGTCAACATCATCTTAGACAGTGCTTCTGTAATTGGATGTTTCGTTTCGATCCTCGGGGTTAGCCTCGTGCACTTTCCTTGTTAGATTTTCATGGGACGACATGTTAACGAGGTGATGGTTCTGAAAGCGCCAAAGAAGCGGATGACAATAGCGACATCAGTGACGCATTGCTGGTGCCAGATCCTGTGCGCGCCACTAGTAGCCCAATATGATCAAGAATAAGTCTTCTTGTCTAAGACTGCCCTCTGGCATCAACCCTCTATCGGCGATTTACGCACTCGCGACACGTTCGATATCAATCGAGCATTCACGAACTCCAAGATGCTCGCAAGCGCGTTGCGAAACTGCGGGCAGCCTAAATTAAAGGATTTGGCCGTCGCCTTCGGCTCAATCCCCTTAAAACGCACAACCGCCTCAGGGCCCTAACCTTTTATATTCTTCCACTGTTTCGATACTTAATAACATATATGACGCTGCCAACTAATTTGTCCGCGTAAAAATGCAAGTTGGGAATGAATGGCCACAATCCGGACCGTTCGGGATATATCACAGTGAGAATGAAATAGTGGCAGAACTGCAAGCGTTCGGATTTTGCCACTCATTCT
>KN731812.1:0-11730 GCA_000816745.1 Ancylostoma duodenale | reverse complement strand
GAACTTGCCACTTTTTTCGCGCTCCAATGGCTTGCCACTCCTGCGTCCTCCGGCAACGCTTACCACAATGGTACATATAAATACTTTCTCACTAAAATGCCGAACAAACCCCTTCTGCATCTGTTGGTTTTGGAGAGTTCGCTGTGCCCGTTGCGATATGTAGCTATGTTGATAGTTTGTTCTTAATATTATGGGAATGCGATGGTGGTAGCTGTCGCAGCGGGAAACCAGAATTCTCCGAAACAAATTGGGTCCAGAAAGGGTTTTTTTTTGCGTTGTTGTAAGGAAATATGTATACCATTGTGATCGGCATCGCGTGAAGATTGTTCTGATACTCAAATCTCGGAATCGATTCCGAGGTAAGGCACTGCGTTCAATACATACAGAGCTAGTGATAGGACTCGTCCAGAAACCTTTTTCAACTTACGGCTGACTCGCGCACAGAGTACTTATCACCGTTACATGAACGAAATGAACGAGTGTAGAGTAGTTGCGCTGTCTTCTAAGCTGGGTCAGCTAATGCATATCTTTACGGAAGAGCAGCTGCGAGATCGTGACTCGCGACTGTACATTACACGTAACTGCCCACTCCCACTTGAATGGGAAATGCCCGTAAATGCATTTAATTACATTTTTAATTCGTCAGCTCCTCACAACAACGATATTACGTACCACGGCGATCTGCCAACTTTTGATTTTCGAACTGCGTAAACAGTGATGGCTCCTTTTAGACCTGCGGAGATCGAACATGTGGCCATGATGGTGATTTTTCGACGTATGCTTGCATTACACCAGGAAGAGGACTTGTAATAAACGAAGACAAACAAACACAGGTAGGATCTACAGGGTGGCGCATAATTACTGTCCCAGAATAAAAAATCCATAAAAGTCGTATAAACAAGACGATCTCTTCAACAACTATTTGCTAACATCTAGGAAAGCAAAAACCGAGAGATCATTCGATGTGGCCTCCTTTGACGCGGATGACAGCCATCAGACGCCTAGGGTATGCCTCCACCGCGGCGCGCGCGTGATCTTGCGGGATTTCGTTCCAGGGTTTCTCCAGACACTTCCGCGAAGCCTGAACGCTTGTGTGTGTGTTTTTTTTTCTGACAGACCTCCTGCTCCAGCATCACCCAGATTGAGAAGACCAGGACGTTCAGTTCAGGCGATTGGTCGACCATTCTGAGGCGTCTGGCAGGTTGGCTAGGCACCAGTACTGGGTGGATTGCAAGATCTAGTGGCCGTTTCCGTAGTGCTCGGTGGCTCATGGAAGCAGGTGATTATTCAATATCTCCAAGTGCACGTTTTTGCCGATCCTGACGTCTTCCACAAAAACGAGGGGGTACGCCCGGTCGCTGACACTCCAGCAAAAACCATCACAGATGCTGGAACCAAGTTGCGTGATACAATCCGGCCTGTTGCATCGGCTTCCCTACTACACCCTATCATTTTGGAGATTGTAGACCTGTTCGACCGTGAGTAGTTTTTCATCCGTGAAAACCGTCTCATGTGGGCGTCACCGACGGCCCTCTCAAGTAGCGCTCGGCATTTTTTCACTCTAACAGTTCCTTGATTTTCGCTGGAACCATGCAACTTTTACGGCTTGTAAGCTCGCATCCCAAGCTTCTCCTTAACAACTCTGTGGAGGCTTCGCCGCGAGATGCCCAGCTCAGCTGCCATCTTCTTCATGCTGCGGCATGGATTTGTCTCCAAACGTTTCTTCACAATTTTTTTCATGCGGCCGGTTGTCACCGTGACAGGATGGCTGGTTCTAGGAATGTCATCATTCGTACTTTGTTTCAGCTTCCGATACTCCAGCTTCCTGTTCACGTTGAGCCGAAGATATATTTTCAAAGGTGTTAGTCGTTTTCCATGGATCTCCAAAATTGCGGAACGTGTGATGACGGCTTTGTCATTTCTTGTAAAATAAGGCTAACCAAGATCGTGTATGGCAGATATTTGCAAAATGATGTGCCAAATATAACAATAACAAAAACAGATTTGAGTCGATGAGTTAGATCGAATTTCACTCTCGCGCAATGATGGGACAGTAATTATGCGCCACCCTGTATGTACTGGGACTGATCTTCTTAGTGCTGCTGGACCAATCTGTTCTGAGTACTCAGCAGTCGATAAAACAACTCTGCCCTTTTACAAAGCCCACTGGATTGACGTCATACAACGAAATTAACGTACTGTTGCTAATGTGGACGGGAAAGGGTCGGTGAAGCCGAACTTCGAGTAAGTCGGTTGAACTGGTCAATGGCAAAGCATGGTGGCACCGCCCTTTCTCTCCACAACGCTTCACATCCGAGTTTTTGCTGAGACTGGCACTAGCTGGCAGTAGTGTTCCGATTTTTTGGTCATTTTCTTCTCTGGCAGAAATACGCGGTTAAAGACAGTGCTCACGGAGACTCTCATCCTGAGGAGAGTCGCTCAGCGTGCAGGACAATCACAACAGTAAGTTGAACACGGTGAACAGGCGCCTTCCTGCGAAGAAACTGCCGTAGCTACATCTGCCGACGTAGACAAAAGGGTTTCTTCGTGCCAGGTAACGCTGTTGACCATGGGTTTCAGAAATAATTGGCAAACGTCGTACGATGAGTTATGTCCTCCTAGCTTGTATACCGGGAGCTCAAAATGTGACCAGATGCTGCTAGTGCATATCTAAAGTTTCGAGGGAAGTTATTGCCAGAGCAAATACCATGAGTAAATCTGTTGCAGAAAAAGCATAATTGAAATCTTATGAAAAAGACATCAATAGAACATGTTCTACAACATTGAACTGCATCACTGCATTTTCTTCATTCCTTTTGCCCGAAACACAACGTATCAAAGGCTTGTCCACAGAACTTTTCGAGAAATCTCGTTACAGACATCACTTGAGGATTTTGGTCTTGAAAGCGAACAGGCGAGCAGCGACATGTGTTCAACTGTTGAGTTACATTGTCGCAACTATCCTAAAAAGGTACACATGCACATGATTTGTTGAATATCATTATGTTCAAGTTTAACAATGGTGACGCACAACAGGGTTTCAAACGAAGAATTCGTGATTATGTGTACGACGAAGATCATGGGCTCTTTTACGCTGATGATTTATCCGGTGAAGAATTCGATAATGACGAATACGAAAATGCTAAGGTGGGTTTTGTTCCTTCCATTCTCCACTTGGAGCATAGGAACAGCTTGAGGCAACATGTCTGACGCTCGAACTTGCAGCATTCGCACTAGGCGGGTTAAAATTCATGAACGCAAAACCAAGCGAAACCAGGTTAGGAAATCAACCTCTGCGACCGGCGTCTCCTAACACCATCGAGTCTACAAGACAATCAATCATTGTGGGTAATGATACTCTCCACTGCCAGTCAGCTGGTGAAAGCGGTTATAATCACATATGGGTCTGTGAAGCTTCATATGTAACCTAGCCAGTATGTATTACCATTTCGTGCTTGTGCTCGCCCGTGAATTTTTTTCTCGCCTACTGCTCATGCATCAAAACAATTCTAAAATATCAAGATAGAAGACAAATACGACCTGATTATTGTGGATAAGAATTTTCATATACATATTGTTCATCTCGTTTATTATCAAAATCCTTATTCCGACGAGGGCGCTGAGCATGGCGTCATTGTAAACGGATGTAATTATATAATATAGCACCTAGAATTGCCACGAAAAAAAAACAGTTCCCAGTGACATTTGGTTATACGATAATCTGATTGGCACACTACTCGGACATGGAACCGTGCGAGCACTCAGCAATGACCATCTGAGCGCTCCTCGCCAGCGCGGGTGGCGTGGTCTCGGACATGGAACCGTGCGAAGTCTCAGCAATAACCGTCCGTGCGCTCTGCAATGACCGTGTGAGCGCTTCCGTTAGCGCTTGTGGTACTGTCATTGAAGAGCGCTCGCACGGTCATTGCTGAGCGCTCTCAGAATTACAGAGGAGTTCTCGTACGGTTTCCCATGTTTCTCGAGCCACTGCTTGTTTTCGACTCGTGAAAGACGGTACACCTCACAAGCGCTCCCCCTTTTCCTGCCAGCTACCTGCGGTGACCGTATGCCCGTACTCGGTGTGCGCTCGGACGGTGCGAGAGGGAATGGAATGCTTCTTATTCGCTTTTCTTTTTCCTTTTTTTCTTCTCTTTATTCGCTACAATTACACAAACGGAATCACACAAAGGGACTATAAATGGGAACCCCACCTTCGCCGCTGCTGTCGTCGATCGGACTGAAAGCGGACCCAGCTAATAAGCCGGCGATCTCAGAAATGTAAATCAGAGAAATAGTACCTTCCACGTGGTCCCGTATCATTTCCAAGAGTTTGGGTGCAGCGCTCGCACGGTCGGCCCTGAATTTGGAGCGCTCGCACGATCCTAGTGTTTGAGTAGTTGCGTAAATGATACCTGTCCAAGACATTTTCAGTACAAAGGTTCCATAACGAACGCTAGTTCTCCCAACGTTTCAGTTAGGAACCAATTGACGACAATGTGGTTTTTCTTATGCCCTCTGATGCTTTGCTTCGTTTGCCTTCTGTAAAATCCTGATAAACCTTCCAATTGCTTCACGTCGTCGGAAAACCCAGGAAAGCTGAACAAGTACAAGTCTGTATTACATTCTCCTACTTCGCCTCAACATTCCAAATCACCTTATTAGGGAATACGTGCTTGATCACGTATTACGATGACTTTCCTTGAAATGGAAGCTCCCCTTTGTTGAAAACATACGAAATGACCAAAGGCCCGGAGGCCCGGTGCGGATAACGGATCTGGATCAGAACTTACAGATAGCGGCTAGACGGATATCTAGATATGGATAATCCGCTCATTCTTCAGTGCAGAGACCTCTGAAATGTAAATCTTCATCACCCACGAAAATTTGTCATTTCGCACCCAGGGCTGTACATGCAAGACTTCTGAAAATGATCCACAGTAGGCTGCATCCAACCTAACTTTTTCATTGTTCTACCAAGCCATCTGAAATGAAACATTTATGCTCAAAGTAAAAATGTTTTAATATCAAACTTTGCCTCCGCCCAACTTAAGACATTCCGAACGCCACGATTGTATTCAAGAATATCATGTTAGACTGCAAAAAATCTAGCCAACTGTCTGTAAAAGCACCTGAAAAGGCGTCGGTCTGATATAAAGAAGATGTGCTAGGATGTAGTCTCACGTGACGAGTGACTGCTTTTGGATTGGCCTATGCGAGGTTGAGAACGTAGAGGTTCTGTTTGTAACCTCCTTCATCATAAGCAGGCAGCTCAGTTGTTCTGCAATTGGCTACAGACTGCTGCGCCTAACACTCCGCTTTGCAATAGTATTTCCAAATTAGTTCATTTCTTGACTGAACCAAATTTTTTTACAAGAAATAGTAAGTCTCTCACCATTTGGTACTTAAGAGCACCTGGTGGAGCAATTCCCCAATCCACACTAACTTCTGTCTCACCTCTTGCTACTCTCCCTTTGGATGGCTGTAATTTAGTGCTACAAGACCGCTCCGTTAATCATCACCTGAAATCGTTGTGCATGTCGAGGAATACATTCTTCATTGAATTGCAGTAGTATTTCTAAATTAGTGCAACAGTATTTCCAAGTTGTTGAGAGCCGGATTTCCCCACTCTTTTTGGCTCTCAAAATCGCTCTCAAAATCTAGTTCAAAAATTCTCATATCTAATACAGTCTACTAGAAGAGATAACTCACTAGGCCAAGGCGGTCTGATTCGTGTGTCGTACTTTTAGGACCACAAATCGGAAATACATTTGCCACGAACATTCATTTCAGTGCTTATGCTGCGTTCGTGCTAGGTGCGCGCATTTGGCACGCATGCGTCTATATGATGAAGAATAGGCGCGTTCGCATCCACGACGCAGCTCAGAGGCAGGTGATACGCACACATTTGAGGTCCGCTATTATTCGCGACGGCCGCCCGGCATTTTCATTCAGGGCGTACATGCCGCGTTAACCGATCTTGGGAATTCTTAGCAAATGGATGCGTGCGTCTGGCGTTCGACTAACCACTCATCTGCTATGAAGTGTCCTTAGACCCCTGTATGATCACCTTAAGGAATGTATTCGAATACCCTTCACGTCACATGCCGTTTTCCTTCACTTTTTTGTTGGAAAGATTTTTGAAAAATTTCTGTGAAATTTTCCTCGCCAATCTAATAACATTGAAGGCATATCTGGATTACGAAGCTCAGCTTGAAGACCTCTGCACTGAGTTTTCGATCGATGATGTCACCGATCCAGATAAACTGCTAGACGAGTGGGAAAATGTGGAGGTTAGCCGCTGACTCACTTTTTCCCATTGTTAGTTTTGCCTCTATCAAATCCCTTCATTTCCAGTTCACTGCCCCTGCAGCATTTTCCACCAAAAATCCTCTATCGATGTTACCTTTTGATGACGACTTGGAATCTTTGTACAGCAAAGCTGAAGACATTTTTAAGCGAATGAACGCTCAAAGCCAAGAAAAAGGACATGTTGAAGTTCTGAGAGAAATGAGCGAAAGGATTAAGGTGAGGCTAGGGAGTGTTTCTGAACCATATCTTTATTAGCGATTATAAATTCAAGGCGCATGGCGTTAAAGAGGAGCGAGTGGTTTCCGAACGATCTTCTTCTCCAAAAGAAGTGGGCTACACATAATAATATTTTTTTATATTGTTGCGATACTTCATACATCCCCCCACTTTGTCCTAGAAATTCTGAGCTTAGGTGTAAGTGGAAGCAAATATTCACTGCTGACTAGATTTGAAAAAAAAAACAACGAAATTTTGAAGTTGCAATTCATTGGTGTTGTCGTGGGCCTGCTCCAAACATTTTCATACTTGGACCTGTTTTAGGACATTCTCGGCGCTCTCAACGGTGCTGCTCCTCTAAATTCGCCTCCACACTCAGCATTGATTTCCTCACCAGAGTGTCGAGAGGAAGGAGATGGAGGAAATCGTCTGGGAACTATGACAGAATACTGCATTAGAGATGAAGGTTTTGCTGGCGAAGCTTTCATGCCTCATGGGCCTGATGTCCAGAAGGAAAACGATTTTGAAGCTGATTGGGAGCAGCCGCGTTCACTGGACTTGTCAAATAGTCGGGTTAGTAAAGATTCTCCGGTCTATTCCCAGTTGGCCACAGGGTTGTCTGCATTCATTGCTGACAGGGTTCTTTTTTCTCAGCGTTTTCATTAAGCTCTGTGGACATCGTGGCGAGTCGCTTCTAGCAGAGAGTGACGACATTACGTTGATCGAGCATGGTAGGTTCGCTTTTACTCGATAAGAACGCAGGTTGACAATGCACGACAACGTCCTGCAAAGAGTAGTTATTTAGAATTAAACGTACCAGTACATGAAGTATCACATTAAAGGCACCATCTCATCTCAGAATCACCTGCGAGCTTTTTGTAGGGAAGGAATTTCCAGTGAGCTGCTAATCACAATGATGTACGTAACTCCGTGCAAAACTGTCTAGAAACCCATTTTCGAACTGCAGTTCTTGAGGAGCTTAATGATGGTGTCGGAGGCGGGTCCAGTGCTGAGGTTTCTGAATAATGCAGCTCCGGGAGCGCAAACTCTAATTATTTTCGTACTCCTCCTGAGAGTTCCTCATCATTCACTTCATAAAAGGATAGAAGGTGCTTGTGACTAGAAAGCGAGTACATGGTGCGGAAATCTAGCTCTGTTTTGGCTTCGCCCACAAGTTGCTCTAAAGTTGGAGATCGAACGCGGGTTTTTCGGCGATTATGCACGTAATGACGTAGAGTAAAGCAGTCGTAGATGAAGCGCTCCTCTTCCTTCTCATCACAGAAGCCCTTTATATGTGAGATTGTGGCTTTAGAGGTAGATCAGGATGCCGCCACACTTAGGTAGACATGAAGTGTATCACTATGCATGAATCGGGTACTTTTTGAATTTAGTGAACCCTGATACAGTTGAGGCACAGATGACTTTTACAATGTTCATTTGCAGGTTCCAAAACCGCTAGGTCGATTAGTGTGTTCAGTGTGAGACAGTCGGTGGAACTTCGGCGCTTTCACCATGTGTTGTTCACTTACCCGGACTCCAGTGCTCACAAGGTAATGCAGTGTTCAAAACTCCAACAAAAATCCGATCCTTCATGAGAGTTTCCTGAGGATTTGAGTCTCTCAAATCGCTGTATCAGGATTGATAATGTCGAAATAACACATTAATTTGTGATAAACTGCGGAGTCGTCCAAGCTGTTGTCAAGAATAATAGCCTTGATACTTGAAAAAAAAAACTTTAAGGAAGGCCCTTCCTAGGTCCTGCTCACTGGGTCATTTTTCGGTTGGAAGATGTCATTGCCTATGCAGCGTGAAGGGTGAGGCCTTTTGCTTCCTCATTTACATTTCAATCATCAATTGCTGTGAGTTGCTTTTTGTCAAGAATTTTGAAAAGATCATTAGTCTCCTCTTCACTACCTGCGACTGTGATTTGGATTTTAGATGCTTCCCATGGGAAACGCGCCTCGTCAAATTTTCGTGGCATGCTTTTATGACATTTTAGTTGCACTTTTTAGGAATGTATTTCGACTATCTATTACGTTGCCTGCCGGAGAGCATCAGTACAGATTCCAAGTACACCGTCGATCCGAGGGAAGAAAGGCTCATGTGCTGTAGAAGATTCATGACTAGTTGCTTAAACTTATTCGATTGATCTGCTAGTTTTCGAAAAACCTTATTCCGCTGTATTGGTACTCTTAGACCCATCGTCTGTAGTGAGACGATGATAAATGTATTTTTTATACTGAGCTCAACCGAATTATGCAGTGATCGCTTGCATAAGTCACATTTTGCTCTACAATGCTCCTCTTCCGTAAGCTCAAGCAATGATTTCTTTCTGCGAAAAGGTCATCGACTACTCGTAATTGCAGGGGTAAGAATGAATTGGTTTGGAAGTAGTAGGACGCTAAAAAGACCACAATTATTAGGCATGAGTCAGCGACTACGACAGCACCTGTGTAGCCGGACTCACGAGGTCAGTGGAGCGCGGCAAGACGCACGGGAGAGAACGCCCTAATTTCGCTTATTTCTCGCGGATTTCTTGCTGTTTCGCTGTTGGATATGAGCTCCACGATCCTGAAAACCCATAAATCAGCAGAATCTCAGCACCGGAGATTTGAGCGGGCTCTGCCTTTGAGCATCGTATGCTCCCGTACTTGAAGCAATGTTAATTATGCATCAACCCAATAACACACCGAATGTAGAAATATTGCGAATCTTTTCACACAATTGAGCACACAACAAACATAGAAAACACGCAAATACAATGGGTAAATGCAAAACAATTCGTACGTTTCTGTACAGTAATGATCACAAAACACAATCTATAAAGAAGAATAAACAAAAACCTTATATTAGGTTGTCGGGAAATGATTGAGACACTTCACCAAAAATTCTTCCTTGTATCCCTCCCACGTGACCTGTCTCCATGGTATGTGAATATGTGATACCCTGCCCCCTGAGCATCTTCGCCATGACTATGTAGGGAAGTGGCGCTGCGCCGTTTGTTATCTAAGAGCGAAAATGGAAGAGCAACCAATTCGAGCGATTTCCTTGCACGACCTCCTGCGGAGCGCCAATGCAAGCAAGAGGGACAGCAACATCATCACGACATTCGGACCAGGGATCGTCAGCAATGCAACCACGAGCCGTCGTTCGTAACACTCCATTTCGATCTCTTCGAAGCCATTTTCCTATTTTGCGATTTCCTGAGCTTAAGTGCAGGGTGTGTTCTACCAGAGTTGCCGATAAGCAACGTGATGGGCAACATCAACATTCACAATAGCCAAATCAGAGCGACGGCCGTGGTCTACGCGAAATAGAGACATTAACGTATTTGAGGGTGTGTTTTGCTGTACAAAACGCGCCCTCAAATGGCTTTGTTAACTCATCGACACTCGAAGGAGCAAGCACAGATCACGATGCCATACAAATCACACTTGCCCAACATCGTGCTCTCTAAGTAACACCTTGCCTGGGCGCTGAAGTTCTCCCTGGTCGAGCAGCACTTCGCCAACTTTGATGATTTTTGATCAGTGACTGCTGACTTCTTCGACCTGTATTAACATGATTACTGACCCCGCAGTGCTATAGCTGTACCCGATAGCTGGCCCTAGGTGATGCGTGCGCGTGGTCATTACAGCATAGCCTGAGGTTCTTTAATAGAATAGAAAAAGTTTGAAGACTGAAAAAAATCCAGAGTGTCTTAATCATTTCCCGACAGCCTAATACAATGGGTCTATGTCCTAAAAATAGCAGGTTTGCTAGTTCCAACCTATGCTATTTTTACACGATCAAGAAAAGTTTCCTACCATTCACTTCGCAAAGAGTGACATATGCTTCTCACGTTCCTAACAATGCTTCAGTCTCGAGTATCAATTTGAATAGTTTGAAATTGATATAAATGATAATTTCTCTCTCCATGGCTAACATTGCATCAAAGCTTTCCCGAACGAGCGCACGACAGTCTCGCAGAAACTAGAAACAACTTATTTATATGGTTAACAATTGGATAAAAGAAATAGGGTAGGACACAATGTTACGGCGATAGGGCTTCCTCAACGATGAAATGGTCTTGAACACTCACTCTGTCCTATTAGTGAGATCAGCAAAATAGTTCAGTTTAACAGGATGTATCATAATGAGATCCGGCTGGTAGTACTCTCTCCATTGATCACGCAATGTTTTCGGAACATAGGCGAATTTTTCTTGTGGAATTCTGCAAGTGTTGATCAATTATTCGAGAGGGCTGTCTGTTTCTGACTGAGAGTTTTCAGTCAAAAAAAATTCAACATATGTGGCAGTTTTCCAGAATAATTCGGAAAAGAGACATAGTTCCAAATGCTTCTTCTAACAGATTAATTTTGATGATATAAACTTGTTGAAAATGACCACTCAACTAATTTGATAAAGGTATCGAAAACAATTTCACAAGTTGGGAATTAAGCACTGCAAATATGTTTAGTACAAGTCACTAGCCAACCGTTCCCTAGTCGAGAAAAGGTGTTCTTTTGTGTCTGTTTTAGCTTTTCTGAGTGAAGGGTTTTGGAACAAATAGCATAGGTGTTCCTAATTTTGAGAATAATATACAAAGGGAAGGAACCTGCTATGCGAAACTGTCTGGAGAAGTTTGTTCATCGTGAGCTCGACGAATAAGTTCGCTTCGAAAAATACTTCCACAGCTTCTGCTAAGTAAGCCAATTTTTTCTGTGGAACGTAGAAACTGGAAAAAAGTACAATCACTTGAAGCTCCTTTATTTGCAAAAGAAACTTACAAATCACTCAATGTCCAGCCATTATCGTCTCTGATGTGTGAAGCAGCATCTTCTGTGTGACCTTGTGCCAGAAGCTCAAAAAAAGTCCGTAAACGGAACATTCGGAAAAAATCGTAAACATTTGAATTTAAGTGAGGAGCTATTTCATATGGGAGCTCTCCAAAAATGTTGCAACGACAAATTCCTAGTGCTTTCCAAAAACAGCTTCTCAGTGTTTTGAAGGTTTAAATGTGAAAAAGACTCCTAAAAAACTTACCCCTTTTTGGTAGCATGACCACAACTCTTTGACTTCCTTATTCTTTTGATGCACTTCTGTGAACAATCTCTCAGCACGCCTGGCAGCTTTGGAACCTATCGAAAAAGATGTGATTAAAGCCCTTGACAAAGTTTAAACGTCTGTCCTCCAAACAATTCATCTGTAATAGTACTTCACATC